>CM046725.1:56849136-56868348 GCA_025584915.1 Monochamus saltuarius | reverse complement strand
ATCGACGCTTCCCAAATATGTAATTGGTGGCTATGTCTCAACTCATTAATTTTTTTTGTTTGGGATAATCCGAGAGATAGAATTTATTTCAATATTTGTGATAAGTATTGTGTAAGTATGCAGAACGTTGTGGACAACGTTAAGGCGGCAACTCACTACGCGAGACTTGCCAAGTACTCGACTTGGAATATACTTGGCATGCACTTGTCCGAGTCCAAGTAAATTGTACACACTATGTGCCTACTTGAAAGTTTCAGTTTTATTTCAGGAAGTGCAAGTATAAAGACGAGTACTTGAAAATGGACGAGAATTCTGATTCGATATCTTTAGCTGCGTTTGTTATAAGAGTCCCTTTTGTTTTTCAAATCCTCGATGCTACATTCCAAGTCACATTTTGTGAAAAACTCTGTTTGAATTCGTTGCCAGGCATCGTATACATCATTTCTACTTTTATGCTGCTTATGTGATGGGTCCCAAATGATAGGTTCCTTCTGATAAATATCAAGAAACTTCAATGTAACTTCATTTTTACACGCCATTTCAAGATTCAAGATACACAAATCGGCCGCTAACAAACACAGAAGCTTGTAGCTACTCAGCAAGTAAAGCCCGCGTAGTGTAGCGCAGACAAAACAAACTCGGAAAAATCGACTCGCTGCCTTTGACTCGGACCCATTTTCCGACAACCGATGGGAAGTGCAAGTTCTTGTCCAAGTCAGTGCGAGTCGCCGTACATACTACTCGGTACTTTCCAAGTACTTCGCAAGTACTTGGCAAGTCCCGCGTAGTAAGTAGCCGCCTTTAGATGAAGAACTGAGCTTTGTGTGCGCCAAAATAGGTGCCACTTTGAAGTATTTATGTTGGATTTGTAGAATATTTGTGTATTTTGTTTGGTCAAGTATTGAATTTAGTTTTGTGTCAGGAACTAGATTTTTATTATTGTATTTTTAAAATTTTATAGGTTATCCCTCAAATAAACTAGAAGTGTTACATAATGAATAAGACAAAAAAACAATTGAGTGGAACATAACCGAAACCAGTGGTCCTAGAATTTTGTTTTCAACGAAAATCGATTTCTCTTATCCTTCTGTACCAAATTTAAGTTCTTTATGTTGAAAAATAATGACGCTATTTTGTAAAATCGCTATTCTCAGTTTGTTTTTATTTCGATATTTTCAAAGACAGCAGATATCTTGAATCTGTTTGGTCTTGATGGCCAGCACAAAGCGCAACTTTTTTCAAATTTTAGCCGCCCTGTATATTTTACGGTTTTCGAGATACCAAGGGTAAGTCATGAGAAACAGACACCACTCTGGATTTATACCTAAGTACTTACTTACTTACTATACAAAATTATACAGTAAATTTAATTTCTAAAAAACCGTGGTAATATATGTACAATATCATGTGATATGTATTTATATATAAAGGACTAAAATGCTGTTAAATATATTTAACAGCATTTTAGTCCTTTTATAGCATGATAGTAAAGCAAATTTCACTTCGCACATGAGTTTTAACTTTATTATCATTTATTTATTTCAAATTATTTTAACACTAAACATTCTGAAACCTGAAGTTTGAACCATTTAAAATTTATTATTAAATATAATAGAAATATGCTCGGGGATGTGTATGTTTATGTTATGATATATAACTATAATTAATTTTTACGTAAACATTTGTCCTACAGTGCGTTCATAAAGTAACGCATACAATATTAAAAATTCCAAAATAGGTCGATTTTTGATTTTAATTTAATATTTCTTCAAATAATTTGATATACAGAGTGATCTACCTTCGAGTAATGACGTCATCAACGTTTTTTTTTGCTGAGCTGATTCCAAAAATGTATCATAAGTTGCTTCAAATTGGTACAGGGTGGGCAACAATACCAAAATTATTGTTATAAGTTACCTATATGAATAAATTAACTAAAAACTAAATGCAATTATGTATTTTTATTACAACTACTGTGATAAACTATTAAAAAACACCCCAAACACGTTTATTAGTGATCTTACGTCTCAGCCATGAATTGGCTGAAGACGACGTTGATGATGATGATGATGTATCAAAATAAGCGAGATAACAATTTCATTGCTAACTTTTTATTTCCCGACGAGGCAACGTTTTATTTGAACGGCCATGTTAATCGGCAAAACACCCGTTATTGGTCTCAGGAAAATCCACATTGGATGCAAGAATACCATACCCAACACCCACAAAAGGTCAATGTGTGGGCTGGTATTGTGAGAAATACAATTATTGTTGGTCCATATTTTTTTGATGAAAATTTGACGGGAGCATTGTAGTAACGTATAACTTTCTATTAAATTTTTACACCTTTGATATTGTTGCCCACCCTGTACCAATTTGAAGCAACTTGTGATACATTTTTGGAATCAGCTCAGCAAGGGAAATCCGAAAATGGGGTGTCCCATTAAAAAAACTGGTGATATCATCATTACTCGAAGGTAGATCACCCTGTATATTAAATTATTATTTGAAAAAACAGTAAATTAAAATCAAAAATCGACCTGTTTCGGGATTTTTTAATAATACTATTTATTTAGCTAAGCATTACTTTATGGACGCACTGTATTTGTTTTAGACTTTTAGTTTTTGATCTGATCTGTAGTACCTACAACTGGTGTAAGTGTAATGTGTCGAAAAAGATATGGGCATCACATGACTCATATGATACAAATTTATGATTAGTCTGCAAGCTGCGTTGTATCGTCTTATAAATCCAAAGTTGCTAATTCAATTACGTGATCACATCACATTGACGCATTATTAACTTAATCAATTTGGATACGCCTTTACACAATTACAATGAAAAGAAGTCGCATTCATTATGTCAAATGCTATTATTTTATTTATTAACTGACCCCAATATTAGCACCAATTAGGACTAATTTTAATAATAATAAATGTGGGAAAATTGTATTTAGAAAATGAATTAAGTACTGTATAATAAATAATTATATACTTTATGTAGAAGGAGGCCATAGAAAATGTCATATGTAGCAGAAAAAAAATCAGAATGATAAAAGATGCATTTTCAAAAACACATTTTTTAATAACTCCAAAATGGATTATTAGATCTAAACGAGACCCATAAATTTGTAAATCATGAATTGCAATGATTTCTGATGGCTTTCTTCTAGTGATGCGTCCAAGGGAGAGGGGGAGATGGGGGTAATCATCCTCTTTTTTTTCAAAAAATGATTCAATCTGATTGCAGAGAATTTAGAATTCGTGTTTTAGATTTGCTTACGGCATAGGGTAGTACGACAGTGGCAATAGCAAATGTATTCACGGTTCTCGAAATTTGACAAATTAAAACAGGTAATATTTTATGCATTACCAGCATTAGGTACCTACTTAATTTTAAAAAGAAGTAAAAACTTTTGTTGCATTCTGAGTCAAATGAATAATTATTGATTTTTCTTTGATTTCTATTGTATAATTCAATCAACGTTTTAATTTTTTTACTCTTTTTTCCTCTTTTCTTGATCATGGTATACTTGTCTAAACAAAGTTCTTTCTTTATTTATTCAGGTTCTTTTTTTAATTATTTGTAAACATATTCTTCATATCACATTTATTTCTCGTTTTATTTATTTATTGTATGCACTATTAAGTTGAAAAGCAGTTTTTACTGACACTTCGCCCTGTCTATTATTTTTCTATTTGCATTTTGTATTAGGTAGGTATTATTGGAAATAAAGACAATTTTCTCAAATGGCAACATATAACGAAAATTATAATTAATATTATTTGTAATTAAAAGGAAAATACTGGATTTTGTTATTAAATAATTCATTCATTTGTTCAAAATCATCAAAACTTAAGGTTGCCGTATTTCTCACCGTAAATTATCAAATTTGTGGTGTTTTTTAAAATACATTTGTAAGACATACATTATTTTGCTGTTTTAACCCCACATTTTAACAATTACACATTCTTATAAACAAAAGTGAACATATCTAGTAAGTTTATGTTATGACAATTTTTACATCTACAGGTAAATTTAAAAAATACGTATTATGAAAGATTTCTGTACCTATAAATTTGTTTGTTAGACTGCTTTCTGTCGTTATATGTGTTTTACTTCGGCATATTTTCATATTTGCAGGTGGCATGAGATAACATTGCTGTTCTTTGCTAAACTCTATATATTATTCAGTTCTTAAATATTTAAAATTACTTGTATTTGTAGAAAACACTATTTCAAGAATACGGCGCCCTTAAAGCATCTCTTTTTATAATTAAGACAGTGGTTAACTATTTTTATTGTGAATAAAAGAAAAGTACCACAGAGGTTCTACGCCACTGGTGATAATGGGAATATTTAAACATATTGAACAATAACACCAAAGATGTCTCATTACAACTTAGAATTATTGTTGTTTTAACACAAATTGTTTCCAAATAAATAAAAAATATAATAAAATTTTCGAAGTCTTTGACACTGTATCTCGGAAACGGTGAACTTTTAAACAGATATATTTGGGTAAATCTCATTTATTTTGACTGTACAAATCACCCTTTCTAAGGATGCCAGAATACCTGAAACACCCTGTATAAATACTGTATTTTTTTTTCTATATAACAGCGGATAATCTTGTTTCATTAATCTTGTTTTGAAGAAAAATGAAGTGCTTTATTTTAACAATAATTATTGGTTAACCATCACATATAATCGATATTCAGTAAAAATTTTGAACCTAGTATTCATTTTTAAAAATTAGATTAATTAGGACCTCTACTTTATTTTTTTCAAAAACGATACGTATATTATTTTATTGTTATTTATATGTATATCTTACTCCAATTTATTTTTATTTCATAATAATTTTTGAGTAAAATCACTACGTCAAACTGCGAAAATACTAATACGGCAAAAGTTATCACAAAATAACTTTCAATATGAGCTGATCAAGCATGGGCGTCGTTACAAATTTTTTCAAGGAGGGACAAATGCAGAAAAATATTAAGCCGGAAACAAAAAAATATGTATTTTAATAGGAATATACAGGATGTCCCATAATGACGTGTGTTCCTTTGGAGGGTGTGTTCCTTGGGTCATTGTAGTATTTCTATAAAATTTTTTGATTTGAGCCTTCCCGGTCTAATTAAAAAAACAACTGCGATTGGAGATTGCTATCCTTAAAAATAAAAATCGTACTCAACTATGCAACTTAATTAGCTAAATGTATTCACCGATTTTCAGATTTATAAGTTTAACCGTTTTTGAGAAAAAAAATTAAAACCGAAATTTTTTCAATTTTTTAGAAGCCCTTATCTCGTCAGGGAGGGCTCAAATCGAAAAATTTTATAGAAAGAACCCCCCTCTCCCTACAATGATCCAAGGAACACACCCTCAAAAGGAGCACACATCATTATGGGACACCTTGTATAAGATCCATATAATTCTTAAGCATCATATCTTTAAAAACATAACAAAATATTATAGGTACTATAACATAAAAAAATAAAATACTTGGCAGGGTGTGATGTCAAAAGTTCTGTTTCTGCTCTAAATAGAGTCAATTTGAATAGTAACGCATGCGCGCAACATACTACATTGAGAACGGCTCGAGTTTATGAGGCTTATGCCTGCGACCTGCAGGCTTGTATTTAGCATTTTTTACTACAACGATACTTGATATAAACACATAAACACTGATATTACGTATTAGAGTTTAGAGACGTTATAAGTCTGAAAATTTGTTAATTTTATTTTTTTGATAAGGCAGTAGGCTTTTTGCACCAAGGCCCACGCTCTATTAACTACACGGTCGGGGTCATCAGCAGGTAACCAATGAAAACAGGACTTTTGTGACGTATTACACAGTCTATCTTTCGAGAAAGACTATATTTTGTTTTTATTTACGGGACTTTTGTGACGTCACCTGGCCCCGATGGCCCCGTCCGTATAATTAATGGACCGTGACCACGGCCTACTTTGGTGTCAGATTAGAAACAATCACATGACTAAGGAAATCATAATCATATACACACAAAACATATAAAATATACACTTTATCAAAAATCGGTTTGATGCTTAAAATACTTCAAAGATATAAATATAGCACCCTGTATTTTGTCCGGACCTATAAACCTGGTAAATTTTTGTACTCTCACTCCAGCTCTTTAAACTTTCAAAATTACATAATTACATAAAGAGATGTATATATTTCTTGATAATCTATCAATAATTAAAATAAATGGAGGAAATCTATATACAATATGTTTATATATGCCCCATCCTTAATCTTAGTTTTAGACATAAAAAGAGAAACAAATGTAAAATCATTAACTTTTGTTTCACATAAACCTCTTAGTATGTTTTATCGTCCACTTATCAAAGTGGCACTCCATTTTCCAATTTGAATTACAATTTTATTTAATAAACATTTGTCCGATATGTTTTGGTTTTTATTTTTAATTTGTTTTATTATTATTTTAGAGGCGAAGTCTTCGTTCCCCTCGGAAGATGGACAGGCTCAGGAGGTCCTTTAGGGATTCTTTCCGTAGACGAAAGGACAGGATTCCAGAAAGCTCCAAACCGCACCAGTGGCAGGCGGACGAATCCGCTGTTAGATCCGGCACATGTACTTTTGCTGTCAAATATTTAGGGTGTGTCGAGGTGTTTGATTCGAGAGGAATGCAAGTATGCGAGGAAGCACTTAAAGTTCTAAGAGTAAGTTCTTCTTTGTTTTCTTTTAATCACTTTTTTTATTCTAAACAACCAAGCTAAATGTCAGCGAAGACCAGCAAAGACAAACAGAAAACATTTTGTTTAATTTGTATCACAGGGTTCGCGTAGAAGGCCAGTAAGAGCAGTTCTGCACGTCAGTGGTGACGGTTTGAGGGTTGTGGAGGAGGAAACCAAAGGATTAATAGTCGATCAAACAATAGAGAAAGTATCTTTTTGTGCACCAGACAGAAATCACGAACGAGGTTTTAGTTACATTTGTCGAGACGGTACTACAAGGAGGTGGATGTGTCACGGGTTCCTGGCACTCCGGGAATCTGGAGAGCGGTTATCTCACGCTGTAGGCTGTGCGTTTGCTGTGTGTTTAGAGAGAAAACAAAAGAGAGACAAGGAATGTGGGGTGACTATGATGTTCGATATGAAGAACAACACCTTTACAAGGACGGGATCCTTCAGGCAGCAGAGTTTAACAGAGAGAGGGGTTGATGTCGGTCCGCCTAAACCAGCTCCTCCTGCAAATCCTTTTGCTATCGAGAGACCACACGCTACACCCAGTATGCTCCAAAGACAAGGAAGTTGTAGAGGGTTAGTATATTTATCTTCTCAAAGTATATTAAAAAATAGTTTATGAATGATTAATGAACGATATTTTCCATTATATCTGTCTGAAAACAGCACATAAGAAATAAATTTAATAACCATCTATTGCTTTATTTCTAAATATGAAAGCAAATACAAAAATTTTAAATTAAACTTAATTTTTTATTAATAGTGATCTTTTAACAAATATTGAAATGGAAGGTTTTAGAGTTGTTTCCACTATTTTTTTATATTCTACATTTGAGTCAAATAACTTACTTTTCATAATATTTCTCTATACAGGATTTCATCATCCTACACCAAATTTTAAATGGTGATATTTAATATCTTAATCATATTTCAATATGTAAGTGAAAAGTAAAATCTACCGGGATTCATGACTCTCTTGAACTGGACTGTGCTCTAAAGGTATTCAAAATAACTCCCACCTGCCTCAATGTCCAACCTGGTTTGATACAGCCACAAAATAGTACAACAAATTATAAGGCGCTACTGTTTTTAACTTTTGCACAAGCATTATCAGTATGCTGTAAAAGTTCATCTCCTCATGTTCACTTGACTGTTATTCTATTGACTTCATATACCCCACAAATAGAAGTCCAATGAATTCAAATCTGAACTTTCGGAAGGTCAAGGAATCGATCAGTTATGGTTGATCCATTTATTAGGATAAGAAAGTGACAAGAATTGTAACATGTTGCTTACTGGTACTGATTCAAACAAACTAGGTAAATCATTTATAGGAATTGTATGAATTCATTTAAACAATAAGGTAGAATAAGTAACTTAATAAGTAATCCTTCCTTGATACTAATTCCGATATCTACTTGAATGTAAATTTATTTGGAAGCGCAGATTTTCAGTATGTCAGATCTACGAGTTGTGAGTGTTAGTGATTCCATAATGGGTAAAAGTATTTTCATCTGTCGCAAGGTGACACAATCGGTAAAAGTAGTAGTAGTCTGTCACAAGAATATGATGACTATATAAAGTTTTTATTGAAAATTTGGTGCCATTCACAAAATTGTACTTTGTACGGAAAATTCTATGGTTGTGGTTCTTCAACTGTTTGTATAAGATAGAAGAACAATTGATCTTCTCAAAGAGTATCTACCTCGTATGACATAATGGGAATGTTATAATGTCAGTTTAGACTTCTTGACGTTATTTCAAGGGGTTTCTTTAGGTTTCTTAATTTTTCTAGAGAGAAATATGCCTTTGAAATGTCAAGAAACCTAAACCAACAACGTGGAAGTTTCCAAGCTTGCAAAACTAAACACTTTTTTGTTTGTAATTGAGAAAAAAAAGATGTTCTTCTATGCTGTGCATGATATTGTCTTTATCGCAAAATACAGCGACATTGACCACTACCTACACTTATACATTTTGGTTGCAGTTGTCTCGTACCGTGGGATTTTTATTCAATGTGAGTGAAAGATTCTTTATGAATATGAAACCTGGCAGGAAAACGCTGTGCTTACATAAGAGCTGTTAATGCTGAATTTTGAGGGGTTTCTTCATAAATTAAGTCATTTAAAATTAGTGCACGGTAATGTACTGGCTTTGATGAAATACCAGTATCAGTCCTAAAGCACTGTGTGTATCAGATAGCTGAACCTTTAAGTTATCTAATTAATATTTCTTTTCAGTCAGGTATTTTTCCTAAAGAGCTAAAATGGGCAATAGTGAAACCAATTTTTTAAGAAGGTGATGTCGATGTATTGTTAAATTATAGACCAATCAGTTTGTTAACACGTTCTTCAAACATTTTTGAATCTGTGATGGCTTTTAGATTAATTTCGTTCTTTCAGAGACATGGATTGTTCTTAGATAACCAACATGGTTATTTAAAGAAAGAATCGATTGAAACAGCTTTATATAGCTTTACCAATGAAATAGGTACTTCAAAGTTTAGATGATGAAGATCTGGCCTGTGGCATATTTCTTGACCTTTCTTAGGCTTTTGATTGTATAGATCGCTATTTAATTCTACAAAAACTTTATTGTTATGGTATTAGAGGTTATACATATACCTAACTGGTTTAGTTCCTATTTAACCTGCTGCAAACAAATTGTTGAAGTAGAATATAATGATAATAAGATGAGATTAAACGCTTTGGAATTGTCAAGAGGGATGTCGCAGGGGAGTGTGCTTGGACCCCTTTTGTTTATAATGTTTGTAAATGATTTTAAAAATATAATTTCTGATATGAGTAAACAATTTACAATTAATTATGCAGACGATACTAATTTATTAATAAAGGGATCAAATTATATGGATATACTTGAAGTAGGTAATGTAATAGCAATATCAACAAAACAGTGGTTCTCTGAGAACAAACTAGTTTTAAATAAAGATAAAACTGATTGCATCTTATTTAAAGTGAATAATTTGGTAGATACCCCATCGAGTATTGCATTGGATAATCAACAAATTGAATTCTATGCTTGTGTGAAGTTTTTGGGTGTGTATCTAGATGATACATTAACATGAACTATATAATCATATCGACCATGTATGTAGTAAATTGTCTGGTGTGGCATATGTGATAAGAGTTTTAACAAACCAGGTAGATATTAACACTTTAAGATCTTTATATTATGCCAATATTGATTCTGTAATTAGATTTGGAATAGTCATTTGTGGTAACTCTTTCAACTGTAGCAAAATTTTTGTATGTCAAAAACGAGTCATGAGATTAATGTTCAGTATAAAGGTTATGAATTCCTGTCGAGGAAAATTTCAAACAAATTCTTTACTAACCTTAACAGGTATATATGTATATGAATGCATGAAATTTTTACTTAATGAAAATAAATTCGTAAAATGTCAAAAAATGTATGAACATGGTTCAAGGTTTCGGGATGATTATGCTTACTGAAAACATAATAAAAAACTTTTTGAGAGGGTAACTTATTACCAGTGCATAAGAATATATAATTATTTGCCAGATAATATTAAAGAGCAGAAATCTGACAAAAGGAAATTTTTGAAGTCGTTACATGTCTTTCTGTGCCATACAGAACCATATACATTTATCTGAATTTCATAGCTGTTGTACACATATTTTAAATATGTATGTTTTTTTTAATTTGGAATGTGCTTTGACTTCTCTTACAGACTTATACATATTATGTATTTACTGTATTGCTCTGTTGTTACTTAATGGTAGATTTTCATTTCTCTATGGTGTTTTTGGAGAGGTATAATGAAAAAGTGCTTTTATGTATTACTAAAAGCAATTTGCTAGCAACATTTTTTGTTACAGATTTAGCACTTTAGGCCAAAATTCTCCATTCAAGAGACAGATGTCGCTAAGAGTAAACGAACTTCCAAGCAACACCGCCCGTTTAAATTCTTATAAGTCGCCCACTTCGCCAACGAATTCCAACGGCAAGCCACCCGTGTCTCCGATCCCCGAAGTGTCGCCAGGGGACTCCGTTACAGCTTTGTGCCAGCAGCTATCCCAGGGACTAAGTCAATTAACTCATAGCGGATCCGACGATTTTAACTTCAATAATCAGAGTTCGGTCAACCAAAATACCTTGAATTTAAATGTAACGACTATAAACAATACTTACAATAGATCTATAATGTCCACTCCAACCCCCGCTGTGACCACCGTCACTCCTATTAGTTTAAGTTTTAGTCCAAATTTGAGTAAAACCGACACGTCGGTCACTAACTGCTCACTAAATACCTCCACTGCTTCGACAACTAGTCCTTTGCCCAAACCGGAACAGTGGCTCGAACTAGTGAATTCCACTTCGCCGGGGCCAGGCAAAATGGACGGATCATCTCCTAGGAGGACCCCCTCGTTTAAGGCTCATTCGAGAGCCGTGTCTTTAGATTCCGGTTCCGAAA
Source organism: Monochamus saltuarius (assembly GCA_025584915.1). Taxonomy (NCBI): domain Eukaryota; kingdom Metazoa; phylum Arthropoda; class Insecta; order Coleoptera; family Cerambycidae; genus Monochamus; species Monochamus saltuarius. The sequence goes on along the minus strand of CM046725.1, from coordinate 56,857,153 downwards.
GTTTGCAGAATTCCAAGCCGGCGGATCCGTTTGATGCGGAATGGGCAGAACTCGCAGCAAGGCAAAATAATAGTACGAATCCCTTTTTAGCCTCCACCGCTCCTAAAGCTTTTCAGATTCAGTTGTAAATTGTATCTTATGAGATTTTTCCAAAAAAAATCCATCGTTATATTCATATCATTATAAACCGGCTCAAGTTTTGAGCACATTGGTAATTTCAGATGTTGTAGAGTGTTCTACAAATATTAAATGAAGAACTGATGGTTTGGTTTAGAATTTTCAATATGAAAAAGTGAACATATAGTGACAAATTCTCTCCTGAGAAATACATTTTATATTATTATTTTTAGATAACTGTTTTGCTTTTCAAATGAATAACGCTTGCATCAGTTAAATTTAGATTTTGATGTACAGGGTGTTCAGAAAGTAAGAAAATTGGAAATAAACGGAGTGGTTTTTTAATTTCACAAAATAATCCTCACTTTAATATTGAAATGTCATCTTGACACCTACAATTACAAACAATTTTTTTTAAATCAAATGTTAATGTATTTGATTTTTGGATACTGCTACATTATTTTGAAAATCCTTTATAAACTTTCTGTTTCAGATATTTCTAGAAATAAAAATTTATAACAGTCAAATCAGGGCTCTGAGGTGGCCAAAGGATAAGTCCATATCATTTATTTTTTACCAACAGTATGGTGCAATCAATTTTAAGTGAAAGGATTTGAATTTAAGTCATATTAAAAATAAGTTTGTGTCCTCTCGCTTTTCACCATTATTTCTCCTTCCATTTGTAATTGGTTCCATTATTTTGACAGTAACTCGAATAGGAAGATATCTCAAAACATTTGGCCATCTTGTAGCCCAAATTTGACTATGGAATTTTATTTCATTCATAAAAATTGTTACAGATAATTCGAAAAATGCTGAGAATTGCGTGTAGGGGGTATGACATTCGAATATTTGTTTGGTTTTATAGATTCAAACATTTTTTAAATTACAAACAACTGCCATTTCTTAAAAAAATCTAAAATTTCTGAATACATCCTGTACATTAAAATAAAAATTTATCTGCTGTGTTGTGGTCATTTTGAAAACAATTTTATTTTATCTTAAAGGTTGAATTGCCTACATTCTCGAATACGTAAGAATATTCTACAGATACAGAACGAAAATTTACATTCCTCTCATTCTTTGAGGATTTTGTTTTAAAATTTTTATATTAAAATGTGCCGACATTCCACATTACAATATTTTGAATTTTTTACATTCAGTAATACTTGTAGAGCACATTATGTACTTTTTATGTGATCATTGTTTTATTTGCTGTTTAGCAGCTAAAATTAGCCAGGACTGATTGTGCAATTTGTAAATATTATATAGAAAACAGAGGCAAGAAAAAATAAAGCCTGTATGTAAAGAAAACACGTAGGAGAGTTACAAATATTTCAAATTAACTTGTGCGTCTGTGGTGGTCGAAAGTTTGCTGCCATTGGTAAACGGTGGCAACCAGATTTATGAGAAAAGTGTAACGGTTTAGTTGGATTAAGCTTGTGTAAACCTATTCACAAAAAATGTGCAACACTGTTTTTTTTTTCACCAATTACGATGCTCGAATTTTGACCTACAACAAATCGTGTATAATTACGCAACATAGATTGCTTCTTGAGTTGCCGTTTTATTTAAAAACTAAGAAACTTCTTCACCACAGAGGAAGCTGCCCTGATTTCACTACAAAACAGTTTTTGTGCAAAATATTGCAAATATGAATTCTATAACTTTCTGGTGATGCATAGCAGCGCAATTGATAGGATATCTTCTTTAATATTAGTAATTTTCTATTTCAAGTGTTTATATGAGCTTTTACAGTATATCGACAGTATAAAGTCAAAATGGAAGTTTTGCCGATAATGTTCAACATTTTTTTGTTGCATGAGTCCATGGCATCATGTCGTGGTGACTTGCCTTGCCCTCATGGACTCGATATTTGTGAATATTCGCGTGAATTTTGCAGTTTTTACTGTAAATTATTTAATGATGGAAAAGTTTCAATTTTTGGCAAATTTCATTATTGTTATATTGCCATGCAATGATAAATATAGTATATTTGAACTGTTTTACTGTTTTGCGAAATCCGCTAAAAGTTGAGACATTCTTGCCATTAAAAAAATTAAATAAAAATATCCTCGAATTTCACGTCTATGAAGACGAGACACATATTAATTTTTCAGGCTCGTATTGTCTGGAAAAGATATCTTAAATTTGCGATCAAAAGTTTTCAATGTGTTATGGGTATCAATAAAACAATATTAGTATTTAATGAAAACATATCTTCAGTATAAAAAAAAAACGGAAAGTAACATCTGTTAAAACTGAATATGACCCTAATATCGCATATTTGATACTAGGGTGTATTTGGGTGAGCGATATTAGGATACCTTACCCTACCTTACATAAAAACATTTTTTACTGATTAGAATTGATACATTGAGTGCTTGCTCCACTTTTTTTTATTTATTTTGTAGACTCGTTTTATCTGAAACAAAAATTATTTTTTTCTCTTGGAATTAAGTGCATAATATCGCACACTGCGATATTAGGAGTCTTGTAGTGTGTGATATTAAGCCGCACGATAATTCGAGATTAAAATGTCAAGAAACATTATTTGTAATCAGTTATAACCTATTCTATTTGCTAGGAATTGAAGAACAGATCTTATTCATAAAAGATACATACAGATTAGAATATTTCACTTATTTGTTTCGCATAAAACTAAGTAAATTTCCGATACTCTCGAAAATTCAACGTTTTCCAACATTTTTGTCATCTGCTTATTCATAGTAAAACTAGGCTTAGAGTGACCCTTTTAGGAAGCAACTGCAAAATTTAAAATGGTGAATACTGTACCAAAATTAGTTCAGAAATAAACCGCCTGCGATATTGGGCACCTGTACGATATTTGGACACTCTCTTCTATTAATTGCAGCAAATGCATGGCTTTTTTCCTCTGCCATGTATTTTTTTGTGTATCTTCGTTAAGTTTTCAGCATATTATTGATTTCTCCTAAACTAACATCCATTGTCATATTTTCTGACTATTTTTTTTATTATCTATCTAAAATATTTGACATGCACTTTGAACTCAAACTGATAGTAAACTTTTATTTATTTAGCTCTCAATTCTCATATCGCACAATTTTTTTATTGACTAAAAAATCCATTTGGCCGCAATGGTGCTATGATTAATAGTTGCACGTCTTTGCCCCTTTTTCGTGAATAGGATTACATTTTTTATTTAAATCTGTGTAACAGAGGCACAAATTTTCTAACGACTTCCGTTACTGTGACCAATGTTGCGCCTTGTTGATAAATTTATATGTAAGACTCCACTGAAATTTAACCAATGTGTCACTCGTTGCTTAATGGTATTTGTAACTTTCCTACAGTTAATGTGTTTTTAGAAAAATGTATAAAAGTTATCTACATACGAGTAAATCTTCAAATATAAAGTCACCTGCCAGTTCTACACTATGCACAAAATAATTGTTATAAGTACTTAAAATGAATTAACCTCGATAATAGTCTATTAAAGGATACTTCTAAGATGAATAACTTAATTGGAAATTATATGATTTTGTTAATTAATAAAGTTCTTCTAATAGATGAAAGAACGATTGCTGTCGTTTCAACTGCATTTAAATGAGGTATTATATCAACCATTCCAAAATTTATAGAAAAGGTGGTACTTAGCATTAATTTTTCGATAAGAGATATAATTTTTATTTCCGTCCACCTCTCTTGACTTAAAACTAAAATTTTTTTACCAGTTGCGTTAAAAAACAACTTAAAAGCATTTACTACTTAGTACTAATTTATTAATGTACAATAACTTTGTGTTTTATATAAATATACGGACAATATTATTTTTAATATTTTTTTTTTATCTGTAAGACATTTACCTACTTAATTGTTGATTTCTTAAACAAGTGTACATTACTGTGAAGTATTTGGGGGTAGAAAGGATTTAAGTAATAAACAAGTGTATTAGTAGTCTAGGTGAAATTTTGTAAATGTTCAAAGCGAAGCTATTTACTGTTGGTATTTATTTTTTCTTATATAAAAGAGCACGCTGCTCTGATATGGCACATGTACTTATATCTACTGTATTATACATCTCTTATTTTTCTGTAATATAGTAATAAATAAGTATTATCTGTTGGAAAATCGTGTTTTAATTGACTTATTATACAGAGTGTATAATTACAAATATGCCTAAACTGTGAATGGTTTTCTTAGAGCTCTTTTCACAATAGAATAAAATATAAAATAGTTACAACTGGCGAAAATAACTACCGTTGCTTGCAAAACGTGTTTACTGTACAAGCGTTGCGACGGGGAACTTTTCATTTAATTCGGCCGCCTGTACGGGTGCCGTAAGTGCTTGCTGATTTATCCGATTCCCGTTACGAATCAATGATGTATGTACGCTGATCTAACCGCTTCCCGTCTCGAAGAGCATTTTTGTGTTTAACAAAATATTATGCTTTTATGTTTCATGCTGAAAAAAATCTGGAACTGTATAAAACACAGTACTCACTAATGCACCGCATAACATGCCCAACTATGGCGCGAAAAAGTCACACCAATCTCTCTCTCTTTCTCTCATGATCTTTGTGGCAATAAGAAACACCTGTAATTGCTGATCAACACGTTGCCCGTCTCGAAGAGCCTCCTCAGCCGTTGCGTAAATATCTGTTTCCCATATATTTATTACACGACCATTTTTTGGCAATATAACAGGTGCCCTTTGCAAAAGGGTTAAGAGCTTTTACTTAATCTTATAGTTTGTAATTTCGTAAAAGTTTTGCATTTTATTGCAGTTTGTATTTTGAAATGTATTTGTAGGAAAACTATTTGTTTTAGAGATTGGTTGCTTTTGGCCAGATATACATGCTCTCTATAGCCTTTTATATTTTGGACACCCTCTGTATTTCATTTAAACTCGTAACCGTTCACAAGAGAACCATTATATATTATTTAAGTAAATGTAGTGACGACATTTTTAGAATGAACTGGTTAAACATCATACGCATCACTATATTTTGTTATTGCTTTTTTTACATGTCGATATAGAACATGTAGTTTTTGACAGTTCTCATAAATTTTCATGTTTGAAGGCTGCCTGGATGCAAGGGGCACTATATGATACAAACCGTCCGAGTCACATAAATAACCGAAACTATTAGGGTAATAAAAGTTATAGATATATACATACTAGCGGCGGCTGGTGAGATTTCAGGTATGTAATATCTCAATAACCAGACATGGGACCCAAACCAAACCAAACTTTAGGATATATGTATTGTGGCTATATAAGTAGACAACTTTTGTAGAAGGAGAACCTTTTTGCAGTTTGCGAAAAAAGTTAAAAGAAATTGCTGCCTCACCTATGCATCTTATCATAAAACTTTCAAAATAATATGAACCATTGAAAGTAGGTTGCCAAAATTTGGCACATAGAGGTTTGAAACGATGCTGAATAACGGTCTTATAAATAGTTTCCTAAAAAAATCAGTAATATTAGTTTTCGAAAAATTTGTTCCCTTTTTTGATCCTACATGGGCTATGACTGTTCTAGCCGCCGTTGACAACTGGTTCAGAACGATCAGAAATGTTTGACCAGCTCCGTCTTACGTCGCATTCGCTGAAAGTACATTAACAACTGAACTGACTGAATAGTTTTCGACGGTTCGAAATCGATTCTTGCTGTGGCTGGAACAAACCTTAATACCACACAGTGTCAAAATAGTTACTTTATAAGTATGTGTAAGCTGTCAAAAATTCAGAACAATTGAATAACAAGTAAACAATAAGTTACAAAAGGGGCTTTGTGAAAAGTGAAACGGTGTATATCTGACTTGTAAGTTTCAGCTTCAATTGTATTATAAAAATGTTCTAAAAATTAAATACTTCATATTGCTAAGTGGCTTATGAAACAATACTGGAACTCTATTATCATTTAAGTGAAGTGTACCTATACTCCACCTACTGCTACCAGAATCCAACCTATAATAATATAGTTGTGTCAATTCAGACAATTTTACGTCACAGACGTTATGCAATTGTTTTTATTGTCAACACAACTTTCCATAGTTTGTCGTGTTAAAAACAATAATTTTTTGTAGTAATTTATGGTACACACATTTAGTGCAGTATTATAGTTTTATTATTGTCAGTTGTAGTTTCTTAAATATTTTGATGAAAATGAATAATGCATTTGTTTGTGTGACGTATGCGTTTGAATTTTTGCCACAACTATAATTGTATGCTCATATTTGAAACTTGATATTTATAATTTTCTTTTTTTTTTTAATTATGAAAATCTCAAATTCAATAAATACATATGACTATGGGATTTGGAAATAATAGGCAAATACAATTTAATAAATTTAATGTACTAGTTAACTACTATATGCAACATTTGCAACTCTTTATACAATAAATATGAAACGTGGAAATCTATTTGGTCTCTTACTATTAAATAAATATTATATTAATAGACACTCAAAAATTAACAAGAAACAAATAACATTACATACATAAAAAAATATACACAGGTTAGCAGTATTGTACTAAACAAACTTGTTTTAATACTGGAGTAGGGAATATTGTAATATTACATATAAATCACAACCCATAATAATTAATAATTGGGGAACCGCCTAGGACTTGGCTGCTCGTGTGCGAGACACTAAGGGGGAACATACAGGCGCCATTCGTAAACAAGCGGCCACACGTACGCTAGACGGGCCCGTTTTAATAATAGTAAAAATAAATGGCTCCATAAAAGAAAATATATTTCTGTGAATAAATCTAAAAGACACATAAAAGTAGCTAATAGAGTTAATTTACAAGTAGAAAATGTATATAAAAGCACGTATTCCGTTAACCAGATCCAGAATAAATGTAAAAAATGCAAACATAAAAAATTATCAGTTATTTAAATAAAATTTTGTAAAGTATCAATATACATATCGACCACTATCGATTAAAACGAAAGTTCGTCTCACAACTGCGAAGAACTCGTACTCTCATCTTCCGAGTTACTTTCTGAAACCATCGACTCCCCTGCTAAATGTTTGGGGCTTGGCAATGGCTGTGCACTCTGCCTGTCAAGTTCACTAGGTAGTGCTGGTAGTTGTATGTCGACGTCATGATCCTCATCCAAGTCCAAGTTGTCTTCAAGTTTCATACTTGAATTGGACGATTCACAACTCTCATCGAACTTTTCACAATCTGTTTTCGGCGTACTAGTAACGGAACTTGTCCATATAAAAACATTTTCATTATCACATTCGCCATTTCTGACTGAAGCTGACTTAGGCCTATCGAATTCATTCCTGCTTGTAGTAATTATAGCACTAGATGAAGCACTTTGGCTCAAGGAATTCCGTATACGAGGGCGTTTATTACAAGGGGATTTTGTGGGGGTATTTTTTGGGGGCGTGGTATTCCTAAAGCTCCTTCTTACAATTCTAGATGCCACTACATCAGGACTTTCGTCTAGATCTAATACGTAACTAACTGAATCAGATTTTTCCACAACTCCTTTCACTTTGGGAGAAGTTGGCGGAGACAAATCTTCTACTTCAAACTCTAAAGAATTTTTTGATTTTCTTGGCCTAATGGATTCTTCTATGCTTACGTTAGATTTGTTCGAGTATGTGCGTTCCCGGAATGAAAGGGTTCGTTCCAAGTTTAATTTCGATGAACTATGCTTTTCATTAAAACTGGAGCTAAGCAGTGAACGGTTGAAATTTGCAGAGTCTCCTGTCTGCTCCAGGACTTTGGAAATCACTTCTTTGTTTTGCTTTAATTTCCACTTTAATTCTTCATTATGTTGGGACAATCGCTTTTTCTGATTTGATTCCTCCTTGAAATTTTCTTTTAATTTTTGGTTTTCTTGTAACAAGCCCCTGTAAAAAAATATAAAATATTAATCGATTTATGC
>CM046725.1:51814036-51909036 GCA_025584915.1 Monochamus saltuarius | reverse complement strand
TTAAAAATAAAACGAAGAAGTGATAAAAAATAGGTATTTTATTCAAACTCACTTCCCTAATGCATACAATCTTCCGGAGTTTTTGAACACCACGAGGGCATGATGAATCCGAAAATTTTCAAAAATCCTGGTATTTTTCGCGGTTTACTTAATGAATTTTACGTCAGAATGATTACCTTAAAAATACAACAATTTTTAATGGCACCTCAAAAAATATACAAATTTGCATTTTAGATTACATACTTGAAGTTTGTCGTATGCGGTCCTGACAATATCGCGTAATAGTTATATAAGTATCAAGGGGGTTATGAGGATGTTAATTATCGAGGGTGACATATTGCAATTGTTATTTTGCCCGAGATTATTAAACTCCAATAACTCAACGTGATAGATAATAGTATATTATTTAACGAGCGGTAATGCAGGTCATAACTCACGCAGATGAAGTTTGCAGCACGAGCCGCAGGCGAGTGCTGTAATTCATCAAGTTTCAAAAAAGTTTTTTGGGTTTGCCAGTTCCAGATGCTTTCACGGGACATTGTCTGCTGAGTACTTCCGCGACTGCCTTGGTAAATGCAGGAGCAAATATGACGACACTGAAGAGACATGGTGGATGGCGAAGTTCAACGATAGCAAAAGGGTATTTGGCCGACAGCATTTAATTGAAAAATAAAACTGTAAGAATGTTGGCTGGCATGTCACATGAAAGAAGTGGAACATCAACTTTATGTAAAAATAAATAAATAAATCAATACATACATACATACAGTCATAGGCAGTGGCAACAGTTCAATGGAAAGTTTGGGAAATAATTTCAGTGGAAAAATTCGACAATTATTGTCGGATTATTTTTGTAGATACATTAGAGGGAGTTAAGGAATACTTGGTGAAAATTAATGACATTATGACTAAATCACCCTGTATAGTAATTCAGATCCTGAAATATTAATTCATCAAAATTATTATATTTAATTATGTAACCATATAAGCCACTTGATTGCAAATACGATAGCAATTTTAAAATCGTGACTAGTAAAACGTATTTCAATTAGGTTTTTTCAATTTGAAATCATTTATTAACTACATCATACAAGGCATGGACTGTTGTAGTTAGTAAATGCCGCAAAAATTAAGTCATAAATCAGTGTACACGGGGAAAAATTTACAGTTAACTTCCAGGAACAGTAAAACCAAATTTGAAAGTGTACTCGATCTGCGCGGTATTCCTTTTAGTTGCTGATCTGTTCATTGCTCAGCGGTGTTTTTGTCACATATAAATGGTAATGGGATGCGAATTGCTTCGCAAGAAATATATAAATTAGATCCTTTCATGAAAATGCACGGTCACCTTTCTTGTGGGCCATTAAAAACGCCAGCGTTTGAAAACATTACGTTTCCTTATTCGTTGTAAAGATGACGCTCTAACAGTTCAATCGTCGGGGAAAAGTAGGACGAGTCACTATTGAAGAAAAATAAAAACTCCGGGCGAAGAACAAGCGCCCAGCAACATAATTTATGCGAACGCGAACATTTACTTGAGTCAGCCTCTTGGAAACAGTCACACCTAGACTGCATAGTTTATCGTTTTTAATTTGAAGAAACTGTTAACAATTTTTCGAGTTAACTGCATTCACAAAGCGAAAATATCAAGAATGACTTTGATATCAAAACAGTAACAGGTAGGTAACAGTACAGAGGCCATATAGAGAGTATAAACGGAAAGTATGTACATACTAAGTTTAAATAAATGTTCCGAGACAGCCATATGGACTACATTTCTATAAATTTTAATAATTGACAGCTGGAAAGCTAGAAGGATAATATTATATTCATATTTACGATGGCTTGGAAAGTACAGACATTCTTTTGGCAAATGTTATTTCATTCTTAAATAAATTAAGAAAAGAACGACAAATGAAAAATAATAGTAAAAGTTTATGATTTATAGTTTATGAAAAATCAATTAGTTTATATGTTCAAATAAAGGCAAATTTTTCAAAAGTTGATGCTCAAAGCATGACAATGGCTGTTGACATTTCGTATTTAATAAGAATAAAAGTTTTGGGCGTAAATCTGCAAAAATAATAGGGTGAAGCTGAAGGATAAATAATAATTTTCAGCGAATTTGTTAAAAAAGTATCTAACAAACCCATTTATTTTTAAAATATAAGGTATATTCCTCAATCTTTTAAAGCTGCAAAGTTTTGCTGCAAAGGTAGATCGTAGACCTGTATATTTACGGAGAGGATTGGCACCCTCTCTGTGGGTATGGTAATGTGTAAGAATGTTGGCTTGGGTCAATGTGAGAGATTGATACCGGTCGACATTTGACCATCCCCTAATTAATGAGGTTTTCCAGGTTTCCCTTATTCCTGTATTGAACGGTGGTAAGAGCCTACCAACATAAGTCGTTCCTGGGTGCAAATGTGGCCTGCACAATAATAATATGCCGCCCCCTTTCTCGCACAAGTCTCCGACTTCTAGGCTAGCCCTGATTAAAATGAAGGAAATATTATTATTGTTATTATCATTTAAAAATTCATTGAATAGTCCTTCTTTATTTGAAATTATTGTCAAATCTGTAAATCCTGTGTCTGTTCTTAACAGCACAAACGTGATCATAAAATAGAATCATTTCAACGTATTCCAATATTCCTAATATGTCAAGAATAGAAGACTCACTAGGAAATACTATCATTCCTTGATTAAAATTTGTTATAATTTTATAAACAGGGGACCTCCGTTAATTCTGGTTACCTATACGCGTTCCCTTTGTCATATTAAGTGCCGCAGGTAAGGCTGTGAACTGCAGCGTATTTTGACTGATGCCGATTCACAATACTTCCTTATGCATTGTACGATATTGGTAGTCACATTCAGTAAAGGCAATGTTTTTTGAGAAAGCGTTCAGCCGTCTACGTTTTATAATACTTATTCTTTACTTTTGGTATTTACTGATTTTGATAAATTATACGATAATGTATACACCATCTAATTTATATCGAAAAATTAAAGAGAAGACATTTTTAATAAAGAAATATAAATAACAAAATTTATATTTGATAAAAAATAAGTTTAATTGGTACATTCAACCGAAAATTCTAGGTGAAGCGGCAACTGATTCTGATAAGTATTTAGGCACCTATTTTATGAATTAGTCATCTAAAAAAATTTCAAAAAAATCAAGACGTCACTCGCCTTAGATTGCCTTGAAACTTATTAAAATATTCAGTGATCGAAAAAAATGTGACTGAGATAAAAATGTTGTTTTTACTTTAATTTGAAGTTAAGCTAGTATTGAAACCAATTTTCCTACAGTTTTTATGATTAATAAATATAACCCAGTAAAATATTACTCATATATCGACATTAATAAATTATAAAAAAATAACTTGAAAATCACTGGGATATATCATCGCCTGTCAACTAAACTATTCTATGTCCATGGTATTCTAAAATCATTAATTTTTACATGAAATTATATTGCAAGCGCTATGCGTCAATATATTCTAAATACACTTACGATATGTATAATCAAAAGAACTATTTTGTGTCCTTGCAAACCTTGTTAAAGTTTGAACCATAGTTTCAAATCCAAGCGACCAATCAGGTCATAGTATTATAGCCCTGGGGACATAGAATAAATTTTCTCAAGAATTATACGGTACTAGTGTGAATCAATATTTTGCGTTGTATACGGTGAATAAATAGGCTTTCATTTTTTTAACACCTAAAACATAATAAATGATGAATCAGAATATGAACCATCAGTGTCATAAAAATGTTCAAGTAGTTAGTAGTTCAAGTTACAACTCGTGCTCTGAGAATCAGTACGAAAGAGATGCATGTTCTTGATTCATATTTAATGTTAAAGCCAAGATATAGAGTTGAAATAAACCAATTATGAATAACAAAGAAAACTTTAAATTGCTTCCAAGACAGAAGTTCAAACAACTTTAACTTATTTTTAGTAACCCTCACCTCTCGTACTCAGCTAATTGCTGTCAATTAGTCACTCTAGTATATTAAAACTCGAGTAACCATTGATTTTTTATGGAATAGTTTTTGATTGTCATTTATATTTCATTCACCGCAGCGTAAATGACAAGAACGTTTAATAATTTTTTTAAATTGAAAGACGCAGCTCAGACGACGAGACATTTTTAAATTTCTGAAATACAGTAACGAAACGAAGCACGCTACAGTGCCACAAGCGATGATAGCAGTCCTCAACCAACCTTTGCCTTATTTACGCTACGCACACAACTGAAACTCAATGTTGATTTTTGTTGATATCATTATTCAAGAAATTTCTTCCTTCAACTTTGTTTAAGTCAATTTTGTCCATTGCTGCAGCTTCCTCGGCCTCTATACTAAGCAATGCCAAATTACTTAATCGATTTTGGGAGCAAAAATATCTCAAATAGTTTTTGATTATCTTTAATTTAGAAAATGAGGGTTCTGATGACGCAACGGTTACAAGAAGCGTCAAAAATAATGTTAAAGCGGTATATACCTCTGCAAAATTTGATGCTAGCGTATCATTTTCTACAAATAAAAAATGTGCAAACTCTCTAATATCTTTAAGAGAGCCTATTTTGTCTTTCAGTGGCTGATTGAGATAAGGATAAGACTTGCAAAGGAAATACTGAGGAAATATCGCGAGGATAAGATTGCTGCAAAGCTTCAGCCGAAATAATTCTTCTTCTGCCATTGATACAAAAATGGGTGGACTTAAGAAACTAAATTTGTTAACAGTCTTCACTATCCCTTCAAAGCAGTGGTATAATTGACTAATAACGATGTCAAAAACTTTGTATTAAATATATACTTTAAAATGATGCTCTTGATTATAAAATAGAACATTTGTATCACATTCGTCATATTGTTTTTTTTTTTTTTTGGCTTATGCTGCCTTCTTTCTGTAAATAATGGATTTATATTACATCTTTTAGCAATACTAATTGCGTCAGTTTTCAAATTTTCGTAATTAATTCGATAATTTTTGATATTTTCTAGAGACGAATTTGCCTCCATTCAATTAGAGGTTTGGAAGAGCGGCAAAACATGAAAACAATGTACGGTTCGATTACATAGAGCGCCGACGCACGACTACGTGGCAAAGTAATATTTGAATAGAGGCGGGTTAATTATTTCTGAGTTTTCTGATCAGGCTAATAGTGGTAATGACCAATGCCAATTCGTCTTTAAGATCTTGTCGAAGTTGTTTGATATTTTTTGGGCCACCTTGACATCAGGGCCCCCTGCGGTCGCAGGGTTTGGCGGTATGGTAGCTACCTACGTCACTGTCGTTTGATATTAACAGAAAAAATATAACTGATACCTATTTAGCTTCCTTAGTATATGTGTCTTGGATACTTTCTGTGACGATTTTTCTATGTTCGCCTAAATCCGAACCGAAACGTGAAATAAATGCGTATAAATGAGAATCGATTTCTAGCACTTCAGTAATTTAATTAGTTGATTACAGACATGTATACCCATTAAATTCTGCCCTAGACAGAGAGCGATGTGGGCGTCACTGACGTAACGGCGCCTACCCAGATACAGACGCTTAGCTGACACACTTTCCTCCGCACAATCGTGTGTCATACTCGGTGCTCGTATTACTATATCCAATACCTATTACAATAATAATAATCAGTCATGTCGTACGTGATTGTGATGTATGTCCTTACTAGAAACGTTTACGATATTTTAATACCGTATGATCGTGTGGTGACACATGCATGTGTTACCAATTTCACACAGATAATTTTTTGTGGCAGATAATTTAATCTAACCTAATGAAAGTCTAACATAAAACCATATACATATACCTTGCAGCAAAATAAGTTAATATAGTTCAATTTGTCTATGTAAAAGTGATTCCCTACTGATATATAATACAGTATGCGCCAAAAGTATGGAATAAATTCAATAAAAACGAAACAATTATTTTTTGGAAAAAATCCTCGAACAGGTCGATTTTTAATTTAAAAAATACATATTTTAGCGTAAAATGCGATTTTCAAATGTCATTTGTTTTCGAGTAATGACGTCATCGATTTTTTTTTAAATAGCAACACCATATTTTTTTCCTTGATTCTGAAAGATCGTTTAATTCTTTATCAGACAGTACTAAAATTTTGCCCTCTTACATAGGAAAGTTTTCGAGTTAATGACGATTGAATGTTAGAAAACGTAAATTTTATCCATAAAAAAGTAACAATTCTGAGGTATGTAAAATAAAATACAATTGATTAAATTTATACTTAAATTAAATGTTCGAATTGCCATCCACCAACTTCTTGACAATGCGCAAGTCTGTGAAGAAATTCTTGCACATTATGAATGATTTCTGGGGTAACTCTGCGTATTTCGTCCCGAATGCGATTTTGAAGTTCTTCTAAATTACGTGGTTTATTAATGTACACTTTTGACTTCAAGTATCCCCATAAAAATAGTCAAGAGGTGTAAGATCTGGCGATCTTGCAGGCTATTCTATCGGTCCGCGTCTGCCGATCCACCTCCCAGGAAAACAGTTGTCCAAAAAATCTCGTACAGGGCGCGCATAGTGCGGAGGTGCACCGTCTTGCTGAAACCATATGGTATCGTCAGGAATGTCAGGGTCATTATCGTTACTGCAAGGGCTGGAACAAGGTCATTTTCTAGAAACTCTAAATATCTTTGTCCTGTAAGGGTTCCTTCAAAGAAGAAAGGCCCTACTATTCTGTCGTCAACTATTCCAGCCCACACATTTAATTTCTGAGGGTGTTGGGTATGTGCCTCTGCCATTTGACGGTTTACTGTACCATTCAGACAAAATGTGGCCTCATCTGAAAAAAGTATTTGCCGGTGTAAATTTCTATTTCCTTGACATAAATCCATTAGAATTTCGCAAAAGTGTAAGCGGCGATCGGGATCATCTTCATTGAGTTCCTGCACAAGTTGAATTTTGTAGGGATGATATTTTTCCTTCCTCAAGATACGTAGCACTGTGCTCTGACTAGTGTCATTGTTTAATGCAACCAATCGTGAAGAATTATGAGGATTATCAACATTGCCAGTTTCTCTAAATTTAGACTCTACCTTACTGACTGTTGATTGGCTGATAGGGCGATCTGGATATTTTTCATTAAATAAATCGCAAACTTCCTGCTGAGTTCTAGTCATATTCCCGCATCCGATAAGAATTAAAATTTCAATTCTTTGAGTAACAGTTAAATGTGCCATAATACTTTAAATTGAATAATAATTTCTATGTCGCTTACAATACTTATTAGAAAGTCGGTGTGACAATGACACTTTGCAAAGATTTTCACCTACGTGATCCATAAAAGAACTATGGAATTCGAATAAACTTGATAACGTTTTTGCTTTATTTTAATTGATTTACGTTTTCTAACATTCAATCGTCATTTACTCGAAAACTTTCGAGTAAATCGAGAATTAAACGATCTTTCAGAATCAAGGAAAAAAATATGGTGTTGCCATTTAAAAAAAAATCGATGACGTCATTACTCGAAAACAAATGACATTTGAAAATCGCATTTTACGCTAAAATATGTATTTTTTAAATTAAAAATCGACCTGTTCGAGGATTTTTCCCAAAAAGTAAATGTTTCGTTTTTATTGAATTTATTCCATACTTTTGGCACATACTGTATAATCTTCTCTGTGTCAAGAAAATATATTTATTTTATACAATATCAGATCGGGTTGAGGTCTAGTATTACTATAATATGTAAAAATGACATGCAGGGTGTTAATTTTTGGATTCTTGCATCATCTGGCTAGCCAACACTGTATATTGTTTAATTATTTCTTCTAAAGCTATGGACCATTTAAATGTGGAATGATTATCCTAAGAAACTATTTCCTTATTCTTACGTTATAAACAAGATGATCATGATTAGTGTTAGCATCTTGTTTTACTTTTTCTTGATCTTGTCTTGTTCTAGCGATAAGATCCAGATAAGATTTGACAGCAGCTTGAATTGCAAGACAAGATTTAAAAAAGGAGTAACATTTAATTGATAATTAGCTGAAAAACTAAATATTGATTATCTATTATAGGTATATACTTTATTTAAAGGACGTCCAGCATATACAATTATTTTTGAAATCAAACTTTATTAAGTCTAGGTTCAGTTGTGCTGAACTAGAACTAATTATAAATTCATTGCCATCTAACTTAAAGTGCTACAATACTGTTCCGTCTATTTCGTGGAATATATATTACGTAAAACTAGACGTTTCTATACTTTATAACGTCTACTAATGGACCACTGTCAACGATCGACTATATCACTAGTTACGAGTGAGCTCTAAAAGAGGCCGTAGTCGACCGAGAGTAACCAACACTGTTATCGAATTCATAATAAGTTCCCATTTGTATACAAGAGACTCGCAAGAATTATATAAGTCTTAAAAATTGCGAGACAAGACTTTAAAGATGCTCTTGTCTCGGTTTGAAGGAATTTTCGAACAACCTGTATTTTAGTACGGTGAACAATTATTTTTAAATTTGGAACTTATTTAGTTGAATTTATCATAAAGGATGTACAAGATGTCTAAAACTAGACATTATGGGCCTACTATAAGGATCCAAAAAATTAAATAAAATTTGAGGCACGTGGTGTTAAATGGGAGGTAAGCTCCATTTTCAATCGAAAGTATTATCATTGGGATTTGACAGAAACGACTAATGACATCATCAATTATATTTTTTCCCAAAACATACCCAATTTGATTTCCTGTTAAATAGCTATCATTTTTCTAATAAACACCAGTTGTGAAAGAAATACAAACGTACTTTGAGACCCGAATATTATCGACAACATCGTATAATTTCTGAAAATTTAAAATGTTAGATTAGGCAAACTCGGATCAAATACGAAACTGATATTGCAAATTCCACGGACCATAAAAGGTTTTATAAATATATAAGATCTGCAATCTCTGGAAAAGTAGAAATTCCTTTACTTAAAACACCAAGTGGAGACTTCTGCCAGGATTGTGTGGAAACTGCTAATCTGTTTGTAACAGAATTTTCTTCAGTCTATACCACGGAAGAAATGAATGTAACTCCTACTGTTATCTCGTTGCCAAAAAACAAACGCTCTTTGAATGATATCGTATTTATTGCTGACAAGATAGCAGCAGCAATTGAAAAACTTCTTCTGCCCCTGGTCTTGACAATATTACTCCAAAAATTCTGAAGGAATGTTCTCTTAGTTTAATAGAACCTTTGAGGCACATTATGTCCGCATCGTTTAATTCAGGAGAATTACCCAAGGATTGGCCTTCTTCAGTCATAACACCAGTTTTTAAGAAAGGTGATAAATTCTGTTCTGCTAACTACTGGCCCATTAGCCTACTCTCAGTTCCTCTTAAATTAATGGAAACTATCATAGTTGACGAAATGCGCCCGTTTCTTCTGGAAAGCTCTGTCATCCCACAAGAACAACATGGATTTGTACGTGGAAAATCGGTTCTTACTAACATGACATGTTTGAATGACTGAACTAGACAAATTGATAGTGGCAATCCCATTGATGTTATATATTTAGACTTTGCAAGAGCCTTTGACAAAGTCCCACTACAACGTTTACTCATAAAGTTGGAGCATGTTGGGATTAGAGGAAACTTACTCAGATGGATTGAGGCTTACATCAATAATAGGACCTTCTGTGTCAGAGTGGGTAGCTCCTTCAGCTCCAGTTACGAGTGGAGTCCCACAAGGATCCATATTAGGCCCTCTGCTATTTCTCGTGTGATATTCCACCCATGCTTAAGTCCAAAGTTTCCTTCTATGCAGATGACACTAAATTATATGGAAATCCGTTCACTTCGCAAATTGAAATTCAACATGATCTAGATAGGTACATTAATAATAGTGCTCCACTTGGCTTTTCAAATTGAATATAGATAAGTGCTGCATTCTTCATCTTGGTAGAAATAATCCTAGAATTAGTTACTCTATTGAGAATCATCAGTTAGAGTCCGTATCGACCCAGTGTGACTTAGGTGTTATCATATCTAAAGATTTAAAATGGGAGCTGCATATTTCTTCTGTGGTGAATAAGGCTAATAAAATGTTATATCTGATTAACAAGTCATTTCACTCCCCTTCACCATCCACAATGAATAAACTTAGAATTTGCAGCCCCAGTTTGGTCTCCGTACTTTGCAAAAGATATAAACATAATTGAACGTATACAGCATCGAGCATCTAGAATACCACACAATCTTCGCGATTTGGTGTATGAAGAGAGGCTAAAGATTATGAACTTACCAACACTTTACAGAAGACGAGTGAGAAGTGACTTAATTATGACTTATCGTGCTCTTAACAACTTATTCGGTACAAACTTGAACTTTTTTCTTCCCAGTAGAGATGCAAGACTTAGAGGTCATAGACTTAAATTGTCACACGAATACTTCCGTACTACATGTAGGCAGCATTTTTGCTCGTGTCGTGTGTTAAACACCTGGAATAATTTACCTGAAGAAGTGATTAGTGCTCCCACTGTGAACAGTTTCAAAAATCGCTTGGATCGTTATTGGAGGTCCAACTTATAGATAATATTATTTTCATTTTGTTTTTTTTTTCTTTTTATGTATTATATTTGTGCTTAGATAGCTAATACTTTGTTAAAGGGCAATATAGGATTTTCCTTTGCCTAAATTTAATTTAATAGTAATAATAAACTTTTATTAGAGAAATGTTTGTCTCAAAAAAAAAAAAAATATACCACCTAAAAACACATTAGCGGTGGAAGGATCAAGTAGTTGTCCAGTGAAAAGACCCACATTGTCAATCCAGTCCAAAACCAAGGTCATTTTGGGGTAAATGTATGGTGCGGCATCATCAGATACATTCAACAGCGTGAGTTAGCTAAATTTCCTACAAGAAGAACTTTCTGCACTTCTGGCCTTTGCCGCTAAGAAGAAATCTATGGTTTCAGCACGACAGAACTCCACCCCACCAGGCCAGAATAGCAATATTTAGATATCACTTTTCCAGAAAAATGGATTGAGATTAATGGACCTATTCAGTGATTCGGAAAGTCATCAGATCTAACATCCCTCGATTTTTTTATGGGGGATTTTAAAAAATATGGTTTACAAAACACATATTAATCATTTAAATGAAAATATCTCAAACACTTGTAATAAGTTAAATGGCGAAATGTTAATAAACGAAACCCACAAAGAAGTCAGGCGAAGACTGGATATGTGTCTTGAAATGAGAGGAAGTCATATAGAGAATAGATTGTAATATGTTGTCTTGCCTCATTTTTTAAGTCTAATTATTGTTATAATTACCTTTTGTTTTAACTGTATTAAAACATTATAGAGTTTAATCCTTTTATTTATTCTTAATTTTAAACAAGGAACATTCAATTATTTTCCAACTATTTGATTGTTCCACTGCTAATGTGATTTTTAGGTGATATTTCTTTTGATACTCTTTAGAACGATATTGCTTATAACTATAAACTGAAAATAATACAGAAAAAAATATTTAATAAAAGTTTCTTAGAAAAAAGACAGGACAGGAAAATTGGATATGGTTCTGGAAAAAGTATAATTTATGTAATTTCTGTCAAATTCCAAAGATAATACTTATGATTGAAAATGGAGATTACCTCATCCCAAATTTTGATAGCAGACCCATACTATCTAGTTTGAGACACCCGGTACAAACAAATACAAGGCCACACGAAATATCAAAACCCAAAATTGATAAGTATTAGCCACTCTTTTATATGAAAATGAAAGCTATTTAGAATCACCCAAAAGACTGCCTCTATTCAGTACGTGGGCTAAATATTTTTATAAAATACTAAGAAGACATATTTTTTAAACAAAAATTCAGCATAAATAATATTTTTATTCTCGATTCTTTATTTATGAAATGGAAAAGTTTTATTTTATTGTTTTTGAAATGTAAATTAAAATTTTAAAGCAAATCTTTTCAAAAATATTTTATCTTGACATAATTTTAACTAAAAATTTGGAATTTTTCGTTGAATTAGAATTGACGCGTCTACCTTATTATACATAAATACATACAATGTTGAACATACGTTGTAATCAGTCTAAAAATAGTATTTATTTCACTCATTTAAATTTTGTTTATTTGTGTTAATATGTTAAACAGCAGTTTGTTAATTGTGAATAGCTGTGTGCATTCTGCTTATCAGATTCGGTGAACTAATTATTTTGTCTTTATCATTTTTTTTTTATTTCTGGTTGTTATCTACCCTTCTATTTCACGAAATTTAGTGACTAATATTCTGTAGTTTGTCATGTAAATTTTGTTCAGTTGTGTATGTACGATAAAAAAATCAATCAAGGTTGTTATAATCGATACTAATGCAAGGTGTGCAATGACATATAGCTTCTACTACATCTACTCCATTGTAGAAAGTTCTATAGCAGTCAGTCGTAATAACAACAAAATCTCTTACATTTTCGCATACATTTTGGACAGTCAATATGAGTAAATGAAAATTAACAAATACAGGTTCCGAAGGTTCCGACAAATGAGTCAGTTAATATGAGACACATTAAGTGAATTTTTGTTGAGCAGTTTTAAAAAAGATTGTTAAAATCTATCATAAGTTATTGTCTGTATGTCAGTGGTACCAACGAATGTTAACCCCTAGAAGGAGGCTTATCAGGATTTGTTTATAAATCTACATAAACAAAGCAACCATCCACAACAGACACAAAATGTCGGTACGATTGAGCGTAATCGACGAGAGTTCGGAAATAGTCGAAAGAGTACGCAGTTGGATGCGGCAGTCATTAGTGTGCGCTAACAATATAATAGTGGCATTTTTAAAGTTCGCATTGAAATAAGTTCATTGGGTAATATTCTACATTACATATGTATTGAAAAAGGTGAGGCTTTCAACATTAGTAAACTATAATTAAACTACGTATCACTTTTACTTACAGGTAAAAGTGATACGTAGTTTACTTGAATTAATCAATAACATAATTTCTTCATTGTTTACAATTCTTCTCAACGATCTGGCATTTTTTTGTATTTTACGCTTGAAGAAAATCAATAAAATGAAATTAAAGAAATCATCAAGTCAATTTTTAAGCAGGACATCGTCATTAAAGGGGGTTCGTTGAAGGTTAATCTATAGAAAGAAGAAGAGATGAACTCTGATGAAGTAACATTAGAAGGATAAGATATAATGTTGTATAATTTCCCAAGTTCCTGAATAGAAGCTTTTGTTATTCTAGCAGTATGACAATGGGTGTTATCACTGCAAAATCACGTCTTCCTGACCTTTTTTTGAGTTACACTATTCGGAAGTAATGCATAGGAGGTGATGCCATTTTTCTCTTACCAAATGAAACACCTTTTGCTCGAAGAGTTGTTTTGTTTGTTCGGACTAAGTCATTTTTGTCTGTTCGAGGGATTGACGTATAGGTCAATGTTGTTGACCAGCTAAACGATGACGAGCTAGCAGAAACACAAATGATTTGTTTCGTTTGTTAAAATATGTGGCGCACATACACTCAATGTTTGAACTTTGTTCATGTAGCAATGTACTATAGTCATAATTGCATCATAATGACAAATTGATTGATGTGGACAATCATGAATTAAAGAGTTCAAAAGATATCCATTCAAAGTTATGTGATTTATGAAAATGGGAATTCATATAGTCTCTGCATAAATTTATCATTTCGAAGACTATTCAATTAAATGATTTCATGCCATTTGCCAAACAACTTTGATGTGTCTTTAACAATTAATTTTCATAGCATTCTTGCCATGGGAAAATGCTTTGAAATTCAATAGTTTAAAAATCGAAAGATTTATATAGAAAAACAATATTTATTTAATTTATTGTTTATTATTTTCATTTTATTTGATTTTACACCATTCATCAGGCAAACGGTCAATTACAGAATGAGAATCACATACAAAAAGAAATACAATGAAAATATACAGTAACAATAACAGTATGTAAGAAGTAATAAAAGAACAGTAGTAAAGTGATGCAAGGTAATTAAATAAAGGCAATAAGGTAATTAATAAATAATTAACACTAGAAATAGCATCATCAAATTTAAAAACAAAAATAAATGTATAAATAAGGATCTAGCTACCTGTTTCGAGCTTGTAAAATAACACTAAAATATATCAACCGATGACTTGCTGTAAGTTGTTATAAGTATTGCACATAAAATGCATGGGGAATAACTCCTAACATTAGTTATTGCCATAAAAAAGCAAATAAAAAATTCCAGTTTGTCTTTAGACTGACCTGGGAACATACAAATTTGCTCTATTTAATAAATCATCAAAATCAGTGAAATTATTTAATAATTTAAATAAAAATAGTATGCAATGTATGGCTACCCAGATTTAACTGAAAACTTTTGTATAGCTCATCTTGGAAAATGCCAGATTGAAAATAAATTTCGTAAATTCTAAAAGATAAAAATTATAAAAAACCCACCACGTTGAAACCATTCTTAACTCTCAATATATGTTCCACATCAAACAACAGAGGCATATTCCAATTTCGACCTAACTAAAGTTATATACAAAAGTTTTTAAGTGTTTTAGATATAGTATCTATATATGTGATCATTAAACCATAATTTATAATCAAATGATACTCCCAGATCTCTAAAAGTCGTGTTCTCTTTAAGAAATGATTATTAATGTTGCAATTAAATCAATAACATGCAGCTTAGTAGTAAATGACACACTTCTACACTTTTTTGCATTTAAAAATAAATTGTTTACTTACACTAATCACAAGTGAAATTTAAATTCTACTGCAGAAAAAGTATTTGATATTTTTAGGTCATCAGCATAGAGTTGAATCTGTATTCAGATTATTATCAATATCATACATACATAAAATAAATAGTAGTAGGTCCAAAACCGAGTCTTGAGGGACTCCTGAATATTGTATTAGTTAAATAGTCTAATTAATTGAGTAAGTAAGTAATAAGTTCAGAAAATCTAAATGACTTTAATTTATTTGGCAATATAATGTGGGCAACTCTGTCAAACGCTTTAGTGAAGGTAGTATAAATTATATCAATTTGAAACCCATTATCAGTAGAATCGGCAATAAATTCAGTTACACAAAACAGATTCATAATTGTGTAAATGATACTGCAGGGAACAACTACCGGTTTCGGGCTTGTTAACCCTCGTCATCCTGCAGTATCATTTACAGATTTAATAGCTCGTCGCCCAGGGCGAGAGGTCTGCGTTAAGAGTCCGTTCTCTGTACACTCCTCGGGTAGCGCTCCGGGGTCGGGTGCACGGGCATTACGGCAGCGACATTATTTGATTATTACGTTTTTCATTACATCGCGCTTGTAAATCAACGATTTTACTTATCTTCGTAGTTTTTTTACAGCTTATATAAAAAACTACAGTACTTCACACGGTACACACCAATAAATAAAAACAGTATAAAAATGAAAACTAGGTTTAGCCTCGGCATTTCCTTTATTAAACATGGGCGGAGATAGAAATGTTAAAATGTTGTACCATAGTTAGATTAATTAAAATTGTATTATTAAATTTCATTGTCTTCACCGATATCGAAAACTACTAATTACAAACAGTGCATTAAAAACATTTTTCTACGTTCATGCAAAAAACAAAACTTTATTGAACTATATTTAGTGGAAAAGTGGTTCTTTATTGCACTAGTGCAATAAAACGTTTATTGCATTCATCTGTCATTCTACTACAGCTTTGTCATCATGATAAACATAGACGTTCAAATCAACGCCACATTTTCCTAGACTTAGTGTCATCTAAATAACATTTTTTGATATTTTCATGAACAGATTCATAATTACAGATCGCCCTTTGAAAAAACGATGTTGTCGTTGACTTATATGCCTGGCGAGAAAAAATAGAAAATCAAAACGTAGTAGTTCATAAAGTCAAGCGGATACAAAAAAAATATGTAAATTTAGTTTAGCATTATTCCAGCACGAGTAAATTGAAATAGTACGATTATGTTGGTATAGTTTCATGATGGATACTTCAAATCCTGCTTCATAGAAAGTTTACTTATTTTGCCCACTGGGTAATGTTAATGCATAGCAATAATAACTCACTGTTTTGTTACAACGTATTCCAGCTTCAATAGAAATAATAGCGTCTGGGAAGGTACATATAATTTATGTATTATTTACTATAAAAATATAATGGCATGATATAACGACTTGATGACAAGTCAAAGTATTGTTTTATTACCTGAAATGTATCATTAAGGAGTCAAAACCTTTCGACAAAGTACATACCTGTAATCATCACAGCAGCTAGAGGCATAAAGCAACAGAAACTGCAAAGGGAAATGTATGTTTAGCGGGAATAATTATATATCATTGATAATTCTAATAGCTACACAGGTTATTGTGGCTTTATGGGATAGTAAGGTAAATATTAACCAAAACCACCTTTTCCATATCCGCAATGAATATTATTACTGGTTTTATTTTACTTGGAACAGTCGCTAAAGTGCAAACATGTTAACATTAGCAGCTAAAATATTAGATGTAGCAGATAATACTAGTGCTTCTACTAGTTTTATCAATAGTTGACTTCAGGAGAAGGCGTTTCTGTGATTATTTGATAAGAAAATACATGATTTTGATAAACATTGTTGATTTAAATGTATTTAACTATCTGTGTATACACATACACAGCAAGAATTCGACTCTACACGCTACTATTTTGGAACTAGTAAAATAATATGCTGAAAAATTTTTATACGATTTATTTATAGAAATGTTGATTGTAAAAATATTTACAAGAATATTAAAGGGTCAAATCTAGAAGAGCGGGTAAATCTGTTATGATCACGTGGCTAGTGAACACTGGTTGCAGTTGTTTATTACGCTTCATACGAAAACTAGTCTCAATTCGCGTTCAGTGTTAACAGTTAAAAGGAAATCAAATTATATAATTTATTGTGTAAAAAGTGAATGTTTGTGCCTGTGGTGTATTTCCCTTTGAATATCATAGGCACATTTGTGGTCATAGGATGCCAAGGAGCTATGCGAGCAACACTCACTATAGCAATGGAGGTAATGCTATGTCTGCCATCTTTGGATATTCATCTAAAAGAAGTGACTGTGACAACCATGTTTCGCCTCAAAAATACTGGTATTGTACCAGATGTAGGATGTGGAGAAGTTAGGTGTCGCCTGTGGAATGGGGTCGTCAGGAAGATGCCACTTCTGACAGTATTTGCATTTGACAGACCCTACAAGGAACTTATCAGGAATGAGGAGACCGCCAGTGAGAATGTAATAAACATCTTCACAGACGGATCAAAAAGGAAGGAAGATGCAGGATGTGGAATCTATTCCAAATCCCCTCACATCCAATATCAGTGGGCAATGGATAGGCATGTTACCGTGGTACAAACGGAATTAGCAGGTATAACCATAGCCGCCAAAGAAATTGTCCGTAGACATACCACGGGCAAAACCATCAGAATCTACACAGACAGTAGACAATCACTACTGATCTTAGGTAATCAAAAGGTAACAACTAAATCAGCATGGGAATGCCATCAGGCACTGGTAGTGGCCTCAATCGATAACATCATATCTGTATGCTGGGTGAAGGAACACGGGCGGTGCAATGGCAATAAAGTGGCTGACAAGCTAGCCAGGAGGATATCGGGTCTCAATATTTTTGGACCTGGCCCCTGTAGTATACTTCCGTTGTCAGCTTTTGTTGAAATTATTAAGGACAAACGAAATAATTTAGAAAACGGTAGGATGAAACAAATAGCAGCCAATTTGCTAAGGAGTTCCTAGAGTACCTCTGCAACGATATAGCGAAAAAGTATCTAGCCATATCTAGGACGATTCTTCGCCTCGTGACAGGTATTCAGGCTGGACACTGTTGGCTAAGGAGGCACCTCTATTACATGAGGAAATGTGGAAACACCTCTTTGCAGGGGTTGCGAACTGGAAGACGAGACAATACTCTGTGAGTCATTTCGTCAATAAGAGAATCCGTGTTGGGAGAACGATGGCCTTCTATGGCCTACTTAGAGCAACGTCACCACCTTCTTTTCTTTAATAGGTTGGTTAGCGGCTCAGGTGGATTGATCTTCTATTGGGAGGATTGATCTTTCCATTGGGCCCTTTGTACTTACAAGCTAGTTTCTTAAGCTACCCTCCCCACATTTCCAGATTCCATAGGAAGCCGATGTCATTAAACTAATAATAAAATAATGGAAAGGGACAAAAAAAATTGTTTAATATCAGAAAACTTATGAGGAATACTTAAACTTTCTTAGTTGTACAAATAATAATAATAATATCTCTACCTCCCATTCTAATCACGAGGATTAGCCCAGAAGTCGAAGACTTGTGCGGGAGAGGGGGCGGCATATTATTATTAAGCAGGCTACATTTGCGCCCAGGAACGACTTACGTTGCTAGGCCCTAACCACCATTCAGTGCAGGAATGAGGGAAACCTGGAAAACCTCATTAATTAGGGGGGTAGTCAAATGTCATCCGGCATCAATCTCTCACATTGACCCAAGCCAACATTCTTCCACCCTACCATACCCGCAGAGAGGGTGCCAATCTCTCCACGAATATAGCTTATATATGGTCTACCGGCTGCAGGGGTTGAACCCACAGCGATCCAGTCTCCTCGATTCAAGTACTGACTTTAGCTGATATCTAACTCTAGACCAGTGATTCCCAAAGTGGTCTGTATAGACCCCCAGGGGTCTATGACAACCTGCAAGGGGTCTACGTCGGCGAAAAAAAAATTTGGGGGTCCATGAAATGGAAGTGGGGGTCCACGATGGTGGATCTCAATATACACTGATAGTACCAATTTACTGACATTATACTATCTTATAATATAAAGACATATACATTATTTATAAAAGTACCTATGAAGTAATAAATGTATTATATATTTATAAAATTGTGTAAGTTGTAGGATGTAAGCATTCGCTTTGTGGTCGCAATACATTTTAAACTTGTAAAAACCTGCACATAATGATATACCAGTATCAATCAATCAAAGTATCATATCGTCGTCGTTCTTGCTAAACCTCGTATCTCAAAATTATTCAAATGTGAGATACGCGGTTTATGCATAGATCAGTGGTTGCCGCATCAGATCATATACAACTCGTATCTTGATTGCATTTAAATTTCGCGCCAACCAACTAAGAATCTATAACGCGTATCTTAGCCCTATATATTTTGAACATGCTATACCTCGTATAAATTTAGGGAGCCAACGCGTATCTAATGCCATCATATTTTCATTAATAAATGTATAAATTAACATGTGTTTTTACTTTAAGTTCTTAACACTAAACTTCACTACAGTTAGAAATTTACAAAAAATCAATATCAGGTAAGTAGGGGGTCTACCCAAAACCGAAAAACATGGCAAGGGGTCTACCACACAAAAAAGTTTGGGAACCTCTGGTCTAGACCAACGACAAGAAATGAATGTGATCTATGGACTTTAATAATGCATTCGCCAGACTTGATCAAGGTATATTACTTAACAAACTTGCTAATTTTGAATGTTCTTATAATATCTTACTGTTCATCAAATCCTATACGAAATAATGTATGTATCTTAAAGTAATTACATTATTCAGCAACATCTGGTGTCCCGCAGAGATTTATACTTGGACCCTTATTATCCTCAACCGATGTTGAGGTAAACTGCTTATTATATACTGATCTAAAATTATTTTTACGAATTTTTACAAAAAAAAAAAAAAAACAAATGACTCGTGCATTAGGAATAAACTTGAGATGGATGTTTCAAAATAGATTATAACGAGTTATTCCACCAAAACTATACCTTTTATTTATGACCGTGTATGGGAATCTGATTTGTAACTTGTCCACAAGTTGGTTTTTTTTTAGAGCTTCTGACAAGATTGTCAATCTTGATAATTGAGCTAAGGCGTAAGTGTGTTTCACAGTTATTTCTAAAATAAAATTGAATGTCAACATTTATTGGGCAAATTAAATTTTCGAGTACCGCTCTTAAATGCCCGTAGGGCTCAAAGCTTCTATCTGTCCACCCCCAATGAAATACTTTTAAGTACCTATTCACCTTTATATTTTATGTGCAATATATACAATTGCCATTGTGAAAATTTTGATTGTCTTGTTACTAACTAAAAAGTGTTTGAGATAATAAATAATCTTTGTTTTTTTTTTGGTTGACTATTACAATTTTTTGAAAATGAATGAAAGTGTTATATCTTCTCTTTCGTACTAAATAAAATAAAACTGCCAATTAGATATTAATTGGTACTTTTGTAAAAGGTTTCTAACTGTGTGATTTTACCAATGCATTACATAATTGTAAAGATTAAAGTACAAATAATAAATTATACAGGGTATCCCAACGAAAATTTGACCCCCCCTATAATTGGAAAACCGAATAATATTTCAAAATTCGCCGAGACCCGTCGATTTTTGTTTTGGGAGGAGCTTTTTCGACAGTCATTCCAACTCGATATGTTCATCCCCCTAATGCCTAGCAACCCCAACTTAAAAATTTCAAATGCAACTACCCCACTTGTGGCACATCATTTTAAAGCCCTTTTTATTGCGAATACAGTGACGTGCCGTTTTTAGAAATCGGTTGAGATTTGACAGATTTGGTTACAAACGAAAAGATGACAAACCAACTTACGCGTAGTAATTTCTACACAAATGCCCATCACTAATAAGTTTTTCATCTACTACACATGACCGCATTACCTAATTGTTATTGATGTGTCTATCAGTTTACAAAAAAGTCAGAAATGAAATAAAAAAGCTGAAGCAAATAATAAATCAGATTTATTTCACGAGTGTACGCCACTCAGCCGGAAACATTGCAAGTGCTACGTCAGAGAATTGTAGAAGAATGCCGATTAATAACTGCGGATGTCTTTAATAATGTTCGAACAGAATTTGAAAACATACTGTATTATTGCTTGGAAGTTAACGGGGGTCATTTTGAGCAATTCATCAAATAAATCTGATTTATTATTTGCTTCAGCTTTTTTATTTCATTTATGACTTTTTTGTAAACTGATAGACACATCAATAACAATTAGGTAATGCGGTCATGTGTAGTAGATGAAAAACTTATTAGTGGTGGGCATTTGTGTAGAAATTACTACGCGTAAGTTGGTTTGTCATCTTTTCGTTTGTAAGCAATAATTCTGTCAAATCTCAACCGATTTCTAAAAACGGTACGTCACTGTATTCGCAATGAAAATGGGTTTAAAATGATGTGCCACAAGTAGGGTAGTTGCATTTGAAATTTTTAAGTTGGGGTTGCTAGGCATTAGGGGGATGAACATATCGAGTTGGCTTGACTGTCAAAAAAGCTCCCCCCAAGAACAAAAATCGACGGGTCTCGGCAAATTTTGAAATATTATTCGGTTTTCCCATTATAGGGGGGGTCAAATTTTCGTTGAGATACCCTGTATATACGCCCGCCGTGCGTTTCGCCTACTTTACGCCTCACTTGTCGCAAAATAGTTGTTTCTACCTTGGTAACTAAGATGTGGACAAGCAGTTTTGATTCATTTGTGCATAAGGTTACTTTATTGAACTCTTTATGCAACTTTACCGAAATCTATCTTGTCTTAAGCAACTAGACGATACACTTACCGATCTAAAAAATGTTCGGAAATAAACATTTTCTTGATAACAATGGTGTGCAATTAATAATGTTTTCCTTTATAAATATATTTTTAAGTCCCAGGCCTTTAGGACATGATACATTGCTGTCACATCACGCTTTTCATGCTAGTCACGTGTCATTCGTTATTTCGGAGAAAGTCTAAACTCAAACAAGTTTAAACACTAGATAAAATTCAAAAGAATAAATAGATAAAAATGCAAATTTAATAACACAAAAAACAAAAATGGATACAATGGAAAATGACATTCCAAGATTAATGTTAGTTAAAACTACATCTTTCATATATTGCAAAAATGTGTCATATTTAATCACAAAATTTGTCAGCAAACATTTGCTTTTGTTGAGAAACTAAAGCCGAATTAAGCTATAACACGAAGAATATTAAATTTGAAGGGTACACAACTGGCACTTTTCATGTACTCTACTTAGTTTTCAGATATATTCTTTTGCTGACTAAATAATAGAAATGTATAATTAATATAATAGAACTTACTGCAAAAGCCACCACCCATATTCTAATATATTTTTTTTAATAATACTTATTTTATGTTGCGTTGCAACACATATCACTAACTTTTCTCGAAGATGAAAAGGACAAACCGTTAGCTAGATTTGTTTGCTATCTATTTATTAAGGATTGTTCATGTTCTAGACCTACATATGGAAGCCACGTTGTCTCAGCATTTAGCCTAGTGCGTAAGCGCAATACAGTTCGATCAATCCTTCCAAAGATCCTGCGCAAATTTCCACACAATTGTTCTCAGTATTTCATTCATCGGTGTTATTATTTTAAAATCACTTTGCAGCAATGTTGAAAATTATGAACCTCGATACCGAGTAATGCAAGAAGTTATAGTTAATTGCTTATTTTGGAAACAACTTCATTAATTACACCAATTAAAACTAAAACAAAAATATCTGTCAGGGTTTTCAGGACGAATTTTTATAGGTGAAGTTTTAAAAGTTTTTCATCAAAAATAGAAAGATTCTAGCTAGACATTTAACTAATAGTAATGACATTTTACACAGAAACATATTTAATATTTTTAAGAATTGAATTTTATCGGTATTGCTAATTGTTTCTACAATTTTAGCGACCATGGATTCAAGTTTAACCCTTAAGGATTTCGTAACCTGCATAGAAAACATTCTAGATATTTCTAATGCACTGCTGGATGAATGGACATTACAACAAAAAGAGGTGATTCTAATTCAACTGCAAGCATATATTGTTGTAATTTCATTCACTATTTCTAATTACAGGGTACCGAGAACAACAAATATTTAACAAAGAGATACACGACATCTTTAAAAGCACTTGATAGGGAAGATATCAAATTTCTCGTTACTTTTGAATATCATATTGCCTATAACTTAAGCTATAGCGTCCCCGTGCTCTGTTTCAAAGTATGGAAGCAAGGTGTGTTGAATGAAAAATCAGATATACATTATTATAATAGCTATTTTTCAGACGGATCGTTACTTTCGATGGAAGAATATTGGTCACTTAATAAGGATCTAAAAGATTCAAGCATGTATGATACCCTTACGCAGTTGGTTGGTTAACATTTTTTTATTACTCGAATAAAAATTAATTATAATTGCGTTTTAGGATCATCCAGTTCTGTGTCAGCCGTTCCTTACTCTTCACCCATGCAGAACCCATGAAATTATTCAACCATTTCTACAACATAGGTACGCATATGGTGTTTTCTAAATTTATATCATCATTTCAGAAGGTCCTTGGATATTATACAAGAGAAATAAGCTTGCTTGTTTTTGAAATATCTCTTATGTCAGATTCATGCAACTGGACTAGTTAAGATTATAGAGATCTGATTTTATAATTGAGGTTATTTTGAGAGTTGAGTTTCTAAAACATTGTATTTTGAACATTATGTGAGCATTGCAAATGCAATACGCATGCCTCTGACGGTTGGAAACAATCAAACAGAAACAAAGTCAAAATAATTTGTCATTTTTTTAAAACTTATTTATAATGTCATCAATTAAACAATATACATTTTAAGTAATATAACATTTCAATACAAAACAGTAACTATTATAAATTGTACTATTTTTTTTTAGGTATAATTGGAGGAATATTAATTTTATTTATTTAAGTAACAAGAATTGCAGCAAATAAAAAAATTAAATTTTCTCCACGCGAATTTCGAAACGTCGCGTCGACCGGGCACGCTCAATTTTAAAAAATAAACAGTCAAATCAAATTATCTAATTATCATTTCTATAACAGATTTCCCTTATTCTAAAGTCGAAGGAAAATGGAAATTTCCGTAAATTTTTAAATTTTTACATCAAATCAAAGCCGCAATTTTATTAATTTTGTATTTCTAGAGCAGTATGTAATATAAAGACATTTAAAAAATAAATTTTTATGGCCATTTTGAGTTCAAAAATTCGAGTTTTCCGGAAAACGAAACATTTCCGCGGAAAAAGAAAATTTGTTATATACTAGTAATCTTGTGTAGAACCTTATTATAGAACAATTTCTTTTGTGACTGATTTCCCTTAAACGAAAGTTGGGCCGCTTCTTGTAAAAATCTCTTAATTTTCCCTTTCTTTAGAATTCTGGATTTTTTTGGACGATATCCAACTGATTTATTTTTCAAATATGGTATTAGTATTGAAAATCTGATATTTACATTCTCTTTGGCATTCAGTGTATTTTTTAACATGGAATATACTGATCATAACATCGAAGGTTTAATTTTATTGATTTTATGTTCGAAATATGTCAGTAATACCGCTTCGGATACTTTTTGAATTTCCTTCGAACTGCACCATCCTTTGAATTCGTTGCAGGCAATCTCGTACCGTCTCGACGATTTTTGGGGGATTAATTGTGATTGTAAATCAGGACTTTGTTCCACTTACAATAGTTCCCTTGGTAAATGCTCGTCTTCACTTTCTGAGCTCACTTTGAATGAAACACTCTTAGAATATAAATTACAATATATAATTCATGCACTACTTTTTCAAACAACATATTTTTATTGTTTATCAAATTGCTGTCATTATGAGAGTCACCGCGTCAAAACCATCTTAATTCAAACTCGGTTCAAACGATTTCAAATATAAATTCAATTGTTGTACATAACACAATAGTCTTATTTTATTGCAGTTTTCGAAAATGTTATTATGTTTGTATCTCGAACGCGAAATGCTTTTGCGTTTTCAAAGAAATATTTCGACTTCCATTCTTAAACGCAAAAGTACCATTTTGCGCTCTATGTACAAAAATACCTATTTAAATTGCAAAATAAAACGTCTTCTATTCTGAGTACTGCGACACTGAGGTTATATTTTCTGTGATTTTTTAATTTATTGCAAACCGCCAGATTCAAATGAACAAAATCAGAGAATCTGTTCCTTCACAAGGGACTCCACATTGTTGTGCTTTTATTGCTCAAATATGCTTCCAAAAAAAATGTATCATTACTATTATAAATTACTTAGCAACATAATAATATATTTAGTTTAATAGTAGCCATTTTTATTTTTCAGCAAGAATTCCGTTTTATCCTGGTTAAGCGTTGTTGGACCATTTGTGCATTTATCATTACCAGAACAATATTTGAAGCATTGTTGATATAAATCCTAGAGATGAAGCAATTAATTTTTCTTAAATAAAAATATATAAGCATTTATTTCAATAATAATACCTAAGAAACCTTAGAATGTATTACATCTTAAAAATGTGAGGAAATAGTTTTACATTATTGAAAAATCTTTTTGCCCAAAGTATATTATGTATTTATTTTTGAGTGCTTGTATCATATTTTATAAATGAATAAAGGACATTATTTAGCTTTTTATATTGATACTAATTTTCTTATGTACCTACTGCTGAATTTAGTGGAATAAGTATAAGGTCATTATCGTTATAAGGTGCGTTTACATGGGTCCAGTCACAAATAAGTTGTTAAGTAGACGATTAAGTGATAAAATAGGTAGTCCAGGGTAGCAGTCCAGTTAAGCTGCTTGTTCTCCGTGCATAACCACTTGACTTGCCTCACTACATTACACATTACGCAAGTGAGTACTTTACTTGACCGACACAAGAAGAATATTTTAATTGACCTTACCACTATAATACATGACCGTTTAATTGACATTTAAGGCTTGTTTACACGTATCAGATGCAAATCGTCGGTCAAGTAAATTACCTTCACACTAGATTTTTTCTACGCGACTTGACTCAACTACAGCTTGAAAAGTAAGCGGTCAAGTAGGTGATCAAGTGTGAAATTCTACGGTACAGGTAGTAGTCAAGTCAAGCTACTTGTTCACGTGCATAACCACTTCATTTGCCTCACTATATTACACATGACGCAAGTGAGTACTTGACTTGACCGAAACTGTTTACACCATAGAAGAATATTTTATTTGACTTTACAGCTATACATGACCATTTAATTGACACTTGTAAACTTGATTTTAAGGCGCGTTTACACGTGGCAAATCCAAATCGTCAGTCAAGTAACTTATCTTCACACTTGCGTGATTTTTTTCTTTTCGACTTGACACAACTATAACTTGGGAAGTAAGCGGTCAAGTATGCGATCAAGTGATAATTTATAATACAAGTAGCAGTCAAGTCAAGTTACTTGTCCATCGTGCGGAACCACTTGACTTTACCGCTTTACATTACCGTTTTGATATAGGAGTTACTTTTTTCGATTTGTTTTTTATTGACTTTCGTAAACAATAAGAATAAGCATGTAATCAACAAATGCAAATTCGTTTGTAGATTAAATTATGTGGCTACCTACCATATGTACTTCCTTTAATGGAAAAATATGTATTTTTGTAATTCAACTAATTAAAAAGGAAATTGTTGGTTTACGTGAGTAAAAGTAACAAAAATTTACAAAACAAAGGTAAGAATTCCAATCAACAACTTTAATTGTTTCACATGAAGCCGAAACGAAACCAATCCAGCAAATCCTATTAAATAATTTGTAGAAATTTGAAAAAAAATTGTATTTTCTAAAGAATAAACATACCCAATAAATATTTATATGTATAGGGTGTTTCATAAGTAGAGGGCAAAAATCCTGGGGCGTATTCTGTGATCAAAAATAAGAGTTTTTTGTTATATAAATATGGGGACAGCCAGGCTACAGCGTGTTAAAAATTAAATAAAAATTAATAATTTCTAAACCGCTTGAAATAATTTAATCAAATTCGGTTACGAGTACATATCCATGACAGTGGGTATGAAACAAAAAAATTACCAGCTTTAGAAACTTACCACTGGCAGAGCTATGGGTTTCGGTCATTAATTGCCAAAAAAATATCTATATCACCCGTATAATATTACAAATAAAATAGGCCGTCATATGCGCCGTTGTAGTATCTTCACTTTTTGCTTCTTTACACTTTTTAGTATTTCAAACCGATTAACGACAAAATTGATTTATTTGATAAAATGCATTTTCACTATACTTATGTATTCATTACATTACTTAAACTAATAACAAAATAATTAATTAACAATAGAGTTACTTTACTATGATGTATTATAACAATTAATACAAATGGCCACCTTCGGCCAAAATACATGCTTCAGATCTTCTTGAAACTGTAGTTCCAACACGTGCAAAAATTTCAGGAGTAGCTCTTATCACATCACAACAAGCTATAATTTGTTGAAGTAAGTGCTCCTCAGATTCACTGTGAACCTTGTAAGCTAATATCTTGAGATATCCACCAACAAACAAATCAATAGGGTTCATATCAGGTGATCTGGGTGGTCAAGGTTGACCTGGTTCTGGATTGTCTCATCCAATCACGTTATTACCGAATCTTTAATTTAAAAATATATGAGCAGTCAAACTAGAATGTGGGAACATCGTCAAGTAGTTCAGGTAAAACGTTTTCAAGAAAATCTATGTAGGAGGCACCAGTTAAAGTTCTTGGTAAACAGTAAGACCCAACAAGAAAATTTTCAATAATATTCACCCATACATTCAAATAAAACTGATGTTGAAATCGAGATTCTATTATGGCATTAGAGTTTTCATTAGACCAAACATGTTTATTGCAAAAGTTCATTATGTTAGAAGGGTGTCCCAAAATTAACGCAAGATTTGAATTTGCCGCCATTTGTGTGGTAGTGTTGTCAACCTTAAACAAACAATTCGACAGCTGACAGTTTAGGGTTAGTGAAAATGGAGTGTTACACGAACAACGTGTCTTTATTATTGAATAATATTTCAAAAATAATGAAATCTTGGCGGCCGTAGTTCGAAAATTTCATACAAAATATGGCCGGAATAGTGTTCTAACTACGTCAATTGTGAAGAGATTAATTGAAAAATTCAGGGGGACTGGTTCCGTTGGAGACGCCAAAACACTGGTCGTCCAAACACAAGCCGTTCAAATGTCAATATCGAAGCAATGCGTGAGAGCGTCGTGTCGGTGACAATCCAGGAATTTGGCGTCGTGAACAAGAATTGCAAATTTCAAGAAGCGCTCTACAGCGTCTCCGTCTACTCACTAAAGATCTGTGTCTCCATACTTACAAAATTCAATTAACACAACAACTGAAGCCTAATGGTCATGCACAGCGAAGAGAGATCGTTGAATGGATTATGGAACGTCAACAAATGGATGCTGATTTTTCGAGCAAAATCATCCTAAGCGATGAAGCACATTTTCACCTTGATAGCTTTGTTATCGCCAAAATTGCCGCTTTTGGGGTTCTGAGAACCCACATGTGATTGTCGAAAAACAAATGCATCCACAACGTGTCACTGTTTGGTGTGGATTTTGGGCTGGAGGCATAATTCGACCATACATTTTTGAAAATGAGGCTGGTCAAGTGACTACTACTGGTGCTCGTTATCGCAACATGTTAACACAGTTCTTTCTACTGAAATTGGATGATATTGATGTGGCCAATATGTGGTTTCAACAAGACGGTGCCACATGCCATACAGCCCGTGAAACAATTACTGCATGAGAAATTTCCAGGTCGTGTATTCTCTCGTCTCGGTGATCAGAATTTGCTCCCTAGATCGTGTGATTTAACACCATTAGATTTCTTTTTATGGGGTTATTTGAAATCACAGGTCTATGTCAACAAGCCCACAACCGTGCATTAAAGGAGGAGATTCAACGCTGCATCAACGAAATTCAGCCACATCTATGCAAAATGGTCATGGAAAATTTCGACAAACGAGTGCGCATGTGCATACAAAGCCGTGGAGGCCATTTGCTCGATGTGTTATTCCATAAATAACCCAATCCCATGTACTTGATTCAATAAATAAATGACAATCAAAAGACTAAAAACTGTGTTTTCTATTTAATTCAAATCTTGCGTTAATTTTGGGACACCCTTAGCAAGCATCTTTGGAAAAATTAGCTTCGTTGGTAAACAATATGCCAGCGGTAATGTCAACATTTTGTTCAATTTTTTGCAAAATGCAGTGCCAAAATTGTAGACGAGCAATATAGTCTTGCGGCAGTAAGGCTTGAACCCTTTGTATGTGATACGGGTATAACTGTTGCTGATTCAGAACGGACAAAATTAATTTATGATTCACAGTAAGATTTGCAATGGTATTCCTAGTAGTAACTACAATTTGGGTCTTCTTCAATTTTGTGTAGAATAGCTTCTTGCAACTCAGGAGTTCTAACACTCAAAGATCTTCGAGGAATTGGACCTTTCTAAACTGAGCTTCAAAAGACGTTGAAAAACATTTCCGAACTTTCTTTTATTTGGAGTTGGATGATTTGGAAATCTCTCTATATAAATTCGCCTAGCCCCGGTACCTTTTTCATCTGCAAGGCCATAAATGTAAACCATATTATCCATTTCAAGATATGAATATGCATAAGCTATTATTAAAACGTAATATATTTTAAAAATAAGCCTAATTTGACAATACGCAGTATGGTGCAAAAACCGGTTTGCTGCCATTTTTAGTTGCCGAATAATTCAATAGCCGCGCTAGAATTGAAATACGTAGTAGAAATTAGTAACCAAATTTCCATCTCTTGTTTTTGGCGACCGCTGAAATTGGCTTGCCAGTACAATCGACGTGAAATAGAGTATTATTCAATAGGAACAGTAATCTAATGTGATACAAGGACTTGGCTGTACTTGCTACTTGAAGAAGTAAGATGTGGACAAAGTTTATTAATTTTAGGTTTTTGAGAGACATTTAAGGCTTACGGTGAGCACTCGATCCAAAGGGATATAGTTTTCGCTCAGTAACTCCTCAACGAAAAATGATAAAAATATGCGCAAAATTCATTTTAAAAAAAATTAATTTACACTTTTTCAAAATTTCAAAACACAGCGCCGACGTAAAATAGTATTTGAAGTCTATTAAAAAAACCGCATATTTTTATCATTATCCGTTAAGGAGTTACTGAGCGAAAACTATGGGTTTGTTCCAACACAGCAAGAATCGATTCCGAACCGTCCAGAATTAGTCAGTCAGTTTAGTTGTTAATGTACTCGGCGAATGCGACGTAAGACGTGTTGGTCAAACATTTCTCACGGTACTGAACAGTTCACGACGGTTTTTGGAACAGATGTTATATATCGTTTGATAGAGCGCTCACCGTAAGCCTTAATAACTTGTTAAGCTGTCAATTTACTACTAAGTAACTACAGGTGCGAATACAGTTTCTCTATTTTAGGTTTTTAAACGACAACAATTAACAACAAGTTTCCAAAATATAAGTTGCAAATTTTGAAATATAAAATATGCAAACAAATCTTAAATCTACTCTATATGCAAAATATGCATAAAACATGCATTTGCATAGAGTCCGGTTACTCTAGGTCCATGTTAGAATTAAATCAAATGAAAAAACATCCATCTACAAATTAACTCGTTTGCATATTATGTATCACAATTTGGCGGAATAGTTTTAAAGCAAACCGTTGAATCAAATTTCGAACATCCTTACATAACTTGTTCCATAGGAATATTTGAATAGTAAATCAGTGTAATAGATTCAATTATGCGTGCAGGTCATCCACAAAGGCAAACTTCCAAGATAAAGGTGTACTTATTTGCATAATCGATTCGCGTTAGACTGGATTAACATTTTTTCTTTGATATCAACTGTAATTTCTCAACAATGTAGAACATATTTCACGATCTATCATTAAAATAACCT
This sequence comes from Monochamus saltuarius, assembly GCA_025584915.1. Lineage (NCBI taxonomy): Eukaryota > Metazoa > Arthropoda > Insecta > Coleoptera > Cerambycidae > Monochamus > Monochamus saltuarius. Next base: position 51,878,131 of record CM046725.1, on the reverse strand, counting down.
ACAAGTCCGGGTTCATTGCATTTGTGTCGATGCCATTCACTTCACTAACTATTCTGTTTCTTCCTACTTTATCTTATCTTATTATTATACCAGACATAGTTCTGCTTTATTTTTAAAGCTCAAGTCTTCAAGTTGTCCTGTTTCTTATTTTGACGGTACCAACTTCTTGGCGGGCGAATTCTACGTCACTTAAAAGTTTGGTGGGTTCAAAAAACTTTACTTAATGGTATACACTGATTATTTTTATCTGCGGTTTTATAATAGCAACACAATATTTAATTTAAAATGTTAGTTCTGGTAATAGCTTCTAGGCATTTGTTTACTATTGTCCTTCGTAGATAATTAGATAATTAATTTTAGGTAAAATTCCATCCAACGGATTGTTTCAATATATTCAGCAAGTTTTTCTTATACAATAATGTTTTGCACACCGTCACTTAAAAGTATTGTTTTAATTTCCAATTTCAGGATATGACGAATGCACAAATATAATAAATATGGTGGATGTTGAGTATGTAAGTGTGTTTCTGTTTTCTCTTTCACAAAGTAGGAAAAAAGATAAGCATATTCATCAACGTTGTTTTCGAAATCTCAAAACCAACCAAAATATGGACGTGTGAGATTATTAATGAAAAAAGTCAACTTACATTCCTGTAAGTATAAACTATATAAATTTAATATAAGAGAAAATAATAAGTTCCACAAAGAATTGCCAGCACTGTAAAAAATGCCAAAACAATATACACACATAATTTTTTGTTATTGCTTGTTTTACTTTCAGTTCACGCAGGACGTTTTAAACCATTCGGGATTTTTGGTTCAATGTGTATTTTGACTAACGGTTAAGGCTGGTTCATAATCAGGCTCGACGAGAGGGGGGGCTGGGGGGTAGGGTTGAGAGTATTTATTGATATATCGATAATTATCGGTAATATCGATAATAATCCAGATTAAATATTATCAATGTATCGATATGCCGATAATATTGATACTATCAATAAATTATCATCTATCGATAGCTGCCAATAGCAGCGATAATGTTTTGACGCGTGGAAGATCGACTTCTTATATGCAACTATTTATACTTTAGGCATGACAATGCATAACAATTATTGGTATGATTTGAACAACAGGAAAGGTCGCGATTCTGCGTAAAACCTAAAAGGTTTGAGGAGAAACTGTAAATAATAAATAAATAGTTCACGAACCCTGGCAACGTATATTATCGATAATTGCAATAATATTGATAATATCGATTTTATCACTTGTTTCGGAAACAATAAGACGCATAATTTTCCTTTACAAAATGGAATCTTTCTCTGTATATTAGTCAGTCATTGCCAGACATGCTTGCCTTAACAAACTACTGATGAGAGCTTATGGCTCGAAACCGGTACCTATTGTGTTTTGTCAAGATGATTCTCAGAGGTTTACTAATACGATCCGATACAGAAGAAATAGAGAGCAGGCCAATGTGACCAAAGCAAGAAAAGCTCTGAATAAGTATTAGCTTGGGAAATCAAATTGACTATATATGTATAAGAGATTAAATATTTTAATAACTATGTTTTTCAACAAACATCTTAAAAATGCGCACAATTGCAAACAATTTTTAACACTCCCTTGTAGCATTAAAAATATTGCTTTAAGACACCAGTGCCTTAAAATGATCACTTTAAAGCACTAGTGCCTTAAAGTAAATGCCAAAGTGTGACAGTAAATTTGCAATACATTTAATTTGTATTTTCTTTATTAACATGAATACTTATATTATAATTCACACAGTTTGAAAAATTAAATCCTTCCACATTTCTAGCACTATCAACTGAAACGACCGCATCCCTAGTTGACGTTTGAGCAGAATCCGCTGATAATGATGGCACTGAAAGCAGTTTTCGGACAATCGAATTTTTACTTTCCATCGAACCTTCGATGTATCCCTCGGCGACTGTTGAAGATGTCCATCCCCTATGCCGCTTAATTGTGGTTAAATTTGCTCCACTATCCGCTAGTAAGCTTGCCGATAAACGCCGAAAATAATGTCCAGAATAGAGGTTAGAATTTGGAAGTTGCAGAAATTTAGCAATAGCATCACATTTAGGAAAAGCCTCCGATATCCCACATTTGCTGGACGAAGAGCCATGTATCTCTGGTAAAAATCCAAATAGAATTCTTCAGCGATAGTGCAATTTCGTGGAACCTTGGTTTTGGTATCTGATGTCTTAACCAATACTGAACTGGAAGTGCCCGCAATTTCCAAATTGTCGAGAATATCAAACTAGTAGCTACTTTCATCATAAGATACTCGTCATCCAGTGCGCACTTCAAAAACTGTTCAATTTGGTCTCTGGTCAAAATCTTTGATTTTTTGGGTTGATAACTTTCTCCTTCACGCTTCAGAAACACAATGAGCTTAAAATGCTTGTTGATATCTATGTCCTATTTATTTGTAACATACCTTTAATCATAGAATAATTAGACCATAGACATGAAGATTTCCAAACTTTCGATTTCTTCTAAAAATAGACCAAGAATACATTTTCAGTATATTTTCAAGGAACGCCTGTTTCTTCACACCACTTCACAAACTTATTGTATGCAATTTCATATTTAATTCGGGATTTTCTTGGTCCAAAGTAGCTCGGTTGGCCGCTAAATCGATTTCTTTAAATGGATTGTTCTTTTCCATATTATCTTTATACTTTTTAAGGGCAAAAAGACACAACGTTTAAAAGTGACAAATCCAAAGCTTTCAAACTTTTCGTAAATGATGAATACAACAATGGTTGCCACCATGGTTACTATATATCATTGGCAAGTGCCCACTTCGAAAATTTGATATAGTGCCTACGATGCTAATTTAAAACTGAACTTATTTCTACCCGGGCCATTCTGCAAACTTTTACATGCGTGCCTTAAAAATGCACTTTTAACACTCACATCATAAATAACTATTTTCTATTCTTTTAAGGAGATTAATTAATTGTGCTTATTTGATAAATACATATTATTTCTTGAAATTTCTTCAGTTTCTGCCTTTAGTGAACTCATATCCTTATGAGTTTTTATTTAATCGTTTTAAATTTACATAATTCATGCATCTAAAATATTAAAAAAGTATTTTTTCTGCAAAATATGCAGTAATTTCAGTATCTTAGCTGTTATTTCTTTATAGCTCAAAATCTAACTAAATGTGATTTTTAGGTAGTATTTCTTTTGACACTCTTAGGACGATATTGTTTATAACTTTTAAACGGAAAATAATATAGACAAATTTCTCTAATTAAAGATTACTAGAAAAAAGAGAGCTTTTTAACAGGAAAAAAATTGGTTATGTTTCTGATGTGGGGTTGTTAGATTAGAAATAACAAGTTTACGGTTTGTAACACGTTAAATATATTAATAAAGATATAACAACTGGGAAAGAATGTTCCACCAATACAGATACTGGATGGATGTTACGCGGAAGACGAGCGACAACTACTGTGGTTCTCACCGGACCTCTCGAGGAAGGTCTCGGGGGCTGGTTAATCTCTGACCATCCCTTTATTTGATTATAACTGGGCTCAGGTCAGAGGGTACTTTTATGGTTTTATTGGCGTTGATTTGTTTATTGCTTTAGTACAAATGCCATTAAATTGTAATTGTAGGGATCACAGATGTAGGTCGGTGACCGGTGTCGGTGACCGCTACAGTGGAAAAAATATAATTGATGACGTCATTAGTCATTTTTGTCAAATCCCAATGATAATACTTTTTATTGAAAATGGAGCTTACCTCCCTATCTTATGTAACACCACGTATCCCAAATTTTATTAAATTTTGTTGTATCCTTATAGTGGGCCCATACTATTGAGTTTGAGACACCCTGTACTTACTTATATTGTGTCTAATAAAAAAAGAAAACTTACAACGTATTACGAGTGAGTTGGTGGCTAATATAATCATAATATTTATTTTTTTATTATATTTGTGCTTTCACGATCTCTATGGGGAATGATCTTGGCATATCTCAGCTATAGAAAATCTGGTAAGGCCAATCACCTAATAGGTAAAATTTCAATTAAAATTGAGATCAGTAAGACTACTGGAATTTCCGAATTCTTTTGTGACCCACAATAATCTATATAAAAATAACGGAAGTGTGTAATGTGCTGTGTCTAAACAATTTCAAACGGTATTAAATATAATTTGTAAATTCTCAACCGTATCTAAGTTAATACAGAAGTAACTTTCTTTTTATGAAAATTGTGACTAATTTAGTTCCAGATATTTTTAAAATAACCATTTGAATTACTTAGACAGACTAAATTAACAAATTTTTAATTCTAAAACTGTTTAATAATGACCTAAAATTCAGTAAACATGCATTGCACGAACGTGCGTGAGTCATACTCATTAAAACTTGATTTTTTGGTTTGAATATGTTGCAGAACGAATATCGAGTTATACATTACAAACAGAATGTATAAAATAAGGGAATTATTGTATGATCAAAAATGGTTTACATATATAAAATAAACAAACTGACATAAAGCCAATTTAAAAAATATATATTTATGTTTAAAATATATCTCTTTTTTAAATTAATAGTTTTGTAAATGAAAAGCATATAATGTAATTTTTTGAACTCATTATAAGTAAGAACATATAGGCACTCTTTTAAATTTCAATACTTGCATCTACTTTCAGTTTAAATGGTGATGAAATAATGAGTAGCTTACAAAATTAACCTATTTGCTTTTTCTGTCTATCTTACGTTCAATACTCTGTAACAGTACAACCCTGAACAGGCCGATTCTATGAACAAAACTAAGTAAAAATGTTCATATGAACATGGGTCCGGACATGCTTCCTAAGGGCACAGAGACCCATTGAAGAGGGAGGAATGGAAATTATTTTTTTTGCAATATCTCTCAATCGCGTTGTGATAAATGAATGAAATTTGGTATACACAGCTAAATTTTGATGAGCAATTTGATGGACTAACCTAGCCGATCTTTTCGAAATTTTGTATGTCTCCACAATTTACCATTCTGAACAACTTTTTCAAGTAACATTTTGCTATATTTTCAGCAGAAAAGGCACTTTACCTAAAACCAAAACAGTTTTTACTCGGTGTACTGAGCATTTCAAATAGGATTATTTAAAAAATGGTTACTCCTACCGACTTCAGCAAAGTATACATTTTTCAAATAAAACAGGTAGGAGAATTGATTGTTTCGATAGTCAGATGGATACACTAAGCTGCAAAAAAGTTACACATGCAAAATACCAAGCCGTCCCTCCCTAAAATTTAGACAAAGAATAATTGTAATTACATTTTTCTAATAAAAAAGCAATACGATTTTTCTGAATAACCAAAAATAATTTCTTAGTCAATCTATTGAATGAAAAGTTTTATTGGCTTTTTGCTAGTACCTAGAATTATGGTCGAAATATTTCAAGAGGAAGAGGAAGTTCTACAAATGTAGTGATAATGTTGTACAAATATAATGTAAAAATTTGCAGTGTCTACCAATATTTTTTGTTTTTGTCTGTAATTCTTTCAGCACTATAGGTTAGTTACAAATTATAGTAAGTAAACAGTGCTGTAAACATCAAAATCCCAAAACCAAAAATTTCCAAAATTGTCAAATTTTATAATTTTTCATTGACATTATCGATATTAGTATACTAGTTTTGTTAACATTACAACACATAGACTTACTTATACAGAGTATTGATGGTATACTTATTCATGTAAAAAAAGTAATTGTAGATCCGAATATAAAAAATTGACTAGGTACCTTGAGCACAGTTGTTCAAATTCTTATTTCATAAAAGTTTTTTCTCCGCCAGTTTAAAATACTCTAGCTTTGACTCAAATTTATATTTTCTGTCTACAGACTGCTGAAATTCTCTAGCTCTGGTGAAAAATTTATGGAGTTGGCAACACCGTATGTTACAGGTATGGTAAGGGTGTTGCCCTAATAAACGAAAATCTAATATTGAATGGCGCGAAACCGCAGACTGACGACAACTGAGGTCTTGAAAATTGGTTACATTTTCGAGGCCAGACTGGTTTTTGTTGTCCCTTTCTCAGGTAGCCGCATATTTGCCCCTTTTTATTTTCTAAGAGATGTTTGAACGTTGAGACGTCAGTTCTCGGAAGATTAATCAAAATTTGCTTTTCTGTGAAATGTAAACGGTCGAACGATGAACACCCAATCTTGTGTGGCAACGAAATTGAACAACGTCTTAATTTACTTTTTGCTTTAAATTGTTTAATATTTGAAAGCTTCCTAAATACTGAAGTGAAAGTTGGGTACCGAAAAAGTGCGTTCAAACTATTAGCATATTTCTAGCCACTGAAGATATCTGAATGTAATTTCCTAAAGTATTAAAATCATACAGAGTGTCTCTAAAATGATTAACTTAAATCGATTTTAGTAAATTTGGCTTAGTACCTACCTCCACAATGGACGAAAATGGTTATAGCTATGAAATTTAGATTAAGTTTATTTGTTAGAAAAATGGTAGTATTGATAAAACTTGATTACTCTCATAACTTTTTAGAAATTTGATTTTTAATAATTGGATTTTGCGAGAAACTGTTCCAATAATGTTAATATTCTTACTTCTATTTAACAAAAATGCGTATGTATTTCATAAAATTTACTGTTAATTATTATTAACAACTTTGAGAGTATTCCTCTTATCAATACTACTTTTGTTGGGCGCATTCCAATATTTTTTAATTCAAGATGTAGATGAACCGTGCTTTGGTAAATTCGTTTTATGTTTCATTTATTTATTTCTTAAAAACATAAATGTGTTATAGAATATAAAAACGCATTTTTCATTTTGTGTATAAAGCTATTAAAGAACAAAGCAAATATATCCAAAATCGTAGAAGTCAAAATAAGTATAAATATTTGATTAATAGTTTGTTGTCGCCATGTTTGTTGAGACCCAACATATTGGTACCAGATCCCACGAATGATCATTATTTTAATGCAGTTACGTAGCTTTACATAAATTTAAAGAAAATACAATGAATTTCCTGAAAACTTTTCGCGTTACTGATGCCTTGCTTGTCACGTCGTACACCAAGTCAGCCAACGATTGCTGCTGTTGAGATACATCATCGGGAGATGGTTGCTTTACTCATAAAACCGCAATTAAAGAAAACATTCTGGAACGTGTTGGGAAAGATCCAGGACTGCACATCAGAAGAATAGGTAGGGAAATAAGAGTTTCTAAAGATGCCATTAACAGAGTACCTAACCTAACCTAACCTAACCTACTTAAAGAGTACTATGCTTTCCATAAGATCCATATTTATATATTATATTTTACAAGAAGAGGAGTAACTAATTTCTATAATGAATACGATAAAAATCCGAATGCAGTCAATGTTCAACATTTTCAATACAAATTTAAAAGTAATGCGTGAGAGACATTTATTTGCAACATCTGAGGCTCTGATTATTTTTTATAATTTAGTTTTAAGATATTCTACTTTACCAGTGATATAGAAAAAGGCATTTACCTGTCCTATACTAAAAAAGGCAAAGTAATTAGCTACAACGTTTTGATATTTAAATTAAAAAGGTTTGGTTTTTTCAACTCTTATCTTATTTATGAGACAGATATGAGAACTTTCTTTCCTATCCTTTTTTTCTATTGTCGGAGTAGCGCAGGGTTTCAACTATTTTTCATTAATGACCTTCCGGATATAGTTTCATGTGACCGTTTGCTCTTTGCAAATGACTACTTGTTTACTGAGATAAACTCCCTCTTTTATACTGCCATCACTTGCAATTATATCGTCTTAATCTCAGCATATCCAAATGTAAACATGACTTATATATGAAAAACCAATTTTATTAGTCATGAATATTTTATTAGTTATAATGCCATCAGTCTAGTCTAGTGCTATATGGACTTGGGAATAACCTTCCATAGTAAGTTTACTTTTATTGGGCACATTAACAATATAGTATTTAGTGCCTTTAAAACATATGGTTTTCTATATGGAATTGCAGGTAGGTGGGAACTTGAATACGGTTCCATCATATGGTATCCGATTTATATATTTAAGTTCATCGTCAGAGTTTGGAATCGGTTCAACAGCAATTTCTATACTTCTATCGATTTTATCCACCACGAAAGCTTAGTCAAGCAGATTTAGGTTCAATTTTGAATCGTTATAGATTCGACGTAATATTTATTTAATTCATTTTCTGTATAATCTTTTGGCATGGTAAAATTAATTGTCCAGTTTTATTAAGTAAGATAAGCTTTATTGAACGTTGGGCCAACATAAGACAACATGCTACTTGCTACTCTCAGATCTAATATATTCTTAGTTAAATGTTCTACTTCACTTTTGTGCGAGTTATATAAAAATTGCAGTAGATTGTGACAAATTTAATGATATCTTGCATAGTATAGGTAAACATGTTGCTATAAATTTGTACGAATTATATTTGTTTTTTTTTTCTGTGTATTTAGTATTATACTAAATTATTACATTCTTTTGTTTAATTCTTGTATTGCGCACTATTTTTTAGCTATGTTATTCCTTTAAATGGGTTTATCATTTCGGAATACTAGATAAAATTACTATTATTATACATATACAAAATACGTTGCCAGATTTACTAGAGGATTTACTGAAGATTTATTTGAAACATCAGAGAGATATGCGGTTTATGCACGATGGTACGCCACCACATATTTCATAAAATTTTCGTAACTACTTAAATCGGCAGTACGCAAAGAAACTAATAGATAGCGGTCAGAATGTCCATGTAAATAGACCACTCCGTTCTTTAGACTTAAACATAAATTTTGAAAAAAAAACGTTGTGAGCGTTGATAATAGATACTCTCTTTCGTAGTAAATAAGTAATATAAATTTTATACTTTACAATTATTTTCGTATTAGTATAGAAACTTGCAATATTCAATTACAAAAATTCCACTGTTCTATGTCAACGTATCAAACTTAGTACAAAAAATATCTAAAAAATGAGATATAACGACCTTACAACCCTGTACAATTTTATTTTAAACTGGTTTTCTGTATGATATATTTCGTAATATGTTCTGTAATATAAGAAAAGGGAGGTTTAACATGACTTAAAAATACCACAAAGAAACTGGCTAAAATTGTTGTTTAATACTTATATTATTCGGTTGTTCCTTTTTCAATTCTGTGAAAGATTTTGACTAATCCATGCCAACCGAAAACAAATGAACTTTAACAGGCCAGCCCAGGCAGGTTCGACAATTTCTAGGAATAGCCAACAGCCTCCCCCATGGAGAATGAAACAAAGACAAGATGGTCAGTCTGGTACTGTGTTATTCGTACCATTTCCGGTTTCACAGAATGAAACATAATACATATTTATACAAAACAAATGAAAGTCGGTCTAATTTAGCTTGATGGAAAGTAGAATATGAAGCAATCAAAATATTGGGGCAATCATTAGATCATATTTATACTACTGAAAAGGTGTATCTAGCGCTCTCTATCGAAATTAACGTTTCTTTTCAAATTCTTATCTGATCTAATTACAAAAAATTCGAAAACTCGATTTCAATTTATTTGGTGCTGCATAGATTTGTTGTTTGGCTTCATCATCAGAAGTAGGCAATGCTCAACAAAATTGCATACAAATTTTACAAACAAATGCCTAGACAGATTATATATACAAATAAGGTACTCTACAGTAAATATAAAATAAACGTTTATACAATTCAAACGTTGCCCAATAAAACTAATTTTAAGAACAGACTATTGATATTATAGTAATTAATTAACATGTCTTTACCCCATGTAAATAAATGAAGATGAATAAAATAATTATTATAATGTGTATTAAAGCTTATTATTAATATTTGTTTTTTAGACATCTGTTGTGACAAATCGGTACATAATCTTGCTTGTATTTTTTCAAATACGTGCAGAAGAATGAATGTACTATTTTAATCGAAATAGCGCTGTCCTAGACATTTTTTCGTAGAAAAATAAGTCTAAAAATGGTATTAAAAATTTAGTCTGACCACATTTCTACAAAATGGTCGTCGCCACAGCGTAGATCTGTGACGTCAAACGCCGTTCGCACGTGTATACCTAAATAAAGCAGTGTGCTTTAGTCGCAGCTTAAATTGTTATTTAAGCTGTGCTTTAGTTCTTATCTGTATACGATGTCCACGCTTTTGGACAACGCAGTACATACGTTTAGAATATTTGTCATATCATTAGGTGTTATTGTGTTAAATAGATAAGTATTGAATAAAGTTTCAAAATAGACTCGTAAAATGGACACAGAAAGTACATCTCACTGGACAAATGGAAGAAGTATATCATTCATTATGCCATAATGCGCCTAATAAAAAATATTTCGCCGTGCCAAAAAATGAAAAGAAAAATGTCGTGTAGGGCAACATTGTTTGTTTGTGAAGACTATTTTAATGTAAGTGTAATTGGAAATGCGGTAAGTTTAAGTTCATCGAAAAAATTAAAATGTAAAGTTGTAAATTATCAATTAACCTTTTCCATAAGCAACTAGAATGTATATAGGGCGTTTAGAAAATCAATGGTAAAGCAAATTTACATTTTTTCTCATTTATTGCGTTCAGCGCTTTATTCCGATTCCAAATAATATGTTCTGTATTTGCTCCTACCATTTACGTGATGTAGAATGTTATGTAGTAAATAGCAATAATAATGTATTAAATTAATTAAAAAAAATCCGATGGCATAATTATATAATTTTCTGAAGTAAAACCACGTATCTGGTACTTACCCAACCGCATTGTGGCCGTAATTGTCATTAGCGGATCTATATTGTAAACACAGGAATGTTAAGCGCATCATCACTAATAATTATCACATTACCTACACAGTATTTACACTACCTATGACCCACAAATGCCACAAAAATGCAAAAATACAAGAAACTAACGCCTGTTTACGTCATCAATACCATAACCTGCACCTGTATCCGCGGAATCAAACCGCGCTGAACGGTGTGTAACGTCACACTTGTGATATATCGTTTTCGCTACGTGATTTTGTGTACCATGGCATTTATTAATGTTAACATTTTAATTATTATGTGATTATTGCCGTTAGATATGTTCTGATCTTTCAATATATTGAAACATCATGTCACCATGACAGCTATGGAGTGGATAATTTATTTACAAAGCGACATAGAACACTTAACTTTTTCTTTCCGCCCAATGACACTTAAAGCGGCAAATTTAAACAATATTCTGACCTTTTTAAGTTTTTTCAACTCAATTAGAGAAAATTTATTAGAAAAAAAAATCGTTCCTATCCCCCATTCTTCGTTCATTTGATTGCTATAGTATTATATTTATTCATGTCTAAGTATTTATTTTTTTAGATCAATTCGGCTCATTGCGGCATTGGTTAAATCTAATGTTATGCCAATATTTTTCTAACTAATAAACACAAACACTTAATTTTAAAGCGGCAAATTTAAACAATATTCTGACCTTTTTAAGTTTTTTCAACTCAATTAGAGAAAATTTATTAGAAAAAAAAAATCGTTCCTATCCCCCATTCTTTGTTCATTTGATTGCTATAGCATTATATTTATTCATGTCTAAGTATTTAATTTTTTAGATCAATTCGGCTCATTGCGGCATTGGTTAAATCTAATGTTATGCCAATATTTTTCTAACTAATAAAAACAAACACTTAATTTTTATCAACATAATGGTCTAATATTGGTTTCATATATTTTTTGAAATATTGGTTTACTAAATGAAACTATTAATATTTTAACTGCTGGTGTAGTTCGTCATATAGACCAGTCTAGTGAAAGCCATTTTTAAAAATTTCTAATATTTACGGAAATATTAATATTTTTAAAAAATACCCACATTTTGAGGACCGCTCATAGATCTGTCATAACCAACCTAATGAACCATATGATTTGTTGCGAGGTTGCCATATCGCCTCTAATATAAATATTAGGTTTCCTTTAAAGTAATAGTAAAGGTTAATTCTATTTTAAAAATACTTGTTTTAAGCATAAGTACAGTAAAATTTGGTATGTAGTGTGAAACGCAGCAATATTTACATAAATTTTAACTTTAACTGACCTTACTATAAACGATTAAAAATAAATTTCCGCATGTTTAATACTACCATAAAGTATTTAGGAAAATATTACGTGATGTTACTATGTTCAAAAATTATACATAAACGTGCACACAAGCTTACCTGTTTGTTAAAAAATTAACTATTTAATCAGTAATCCACATTTTACAAGTTAAATGTCAAAAGTGTCAACTTTTAGCAAATTTCACAAAACAATATTATTGCTATTTTCATCATTATGTGGGGTTAGCAAGTTTGACTTGGGCGATAATCTGTCATGACAGTCAATGACAGTTTGATAATAAAAATAATATAAAATATTACAGTTGACGCTTAAAGTTGAGATTTTTTCCCACCATCAAATAATTCGAGCAAATATTGCGTCCATGAGGATAAGGTTTTAAAACTTCCTTGAAGAAAAGATTTTTGTGTAACACTGGGAACCACACGTTCAGTCTGCAGCACTACGAGTCATAAAAGTATGAAAATGGCAATCTAGCCAGCGGTTCTCAACAAGTTGTCTACAGAAAAATTACGAAATTTATTTAAAATGTTACTTTTTTATTTCAGATTTTTTTTGTAAAAAATACTATTAATTAAGTGTTCTAGACACAGAACTATACTGCTGGTTAAAATATTTGTACTTATTTAAGGTTAACCCTGTATACCAATAATGGCAAATTCTTGCAAGTATAGCCCTCCCTGCTTAAATATGTTGCCAATATTGTTTCATTGAATGTGGGCACCTAGTAAGACAACCCTCTAAGTAAAGCTTTCTGAAGTAAGTACAGGTGCAGATGAAAGACAAAGTTTATCAGTTTTCGTTAAATTTTGGGACATATTTTAACAACTTTCAAAATAAAATCTTGTCTCTAAGTATGACCATCACTGCTGGGTTTTTACCAACAACGCGGTCATCTTGAGACTGCAGTCGAAGAAGTAAGACTGAGAAGAGATCATTAACTGACATTAAACCCAAGTTACAACGGGAATAACACGTCATAAATTTTAACCGGAAAACTCCTCGAGATATTTTTATTTATTTATTAGGATTTAAAACTAGTGAGTGCTCCTTTGATATATTTTTGATGACCTCAAGATTTGAGTTTATTTTTGTTACAGCATCGTTTACATTATTCTTGTTAAATGATAAATATAGTTGCGTGACATCTGCACACATATGAATTACGATACTCCAGCCCACTATAAAGATTTCTGACGTAAATACAGAACAATAGAAGCCCCAAAATTGAGCCTTGAGGCATACCTACATTGAGAACATGTTACCATATGGTATTTTCATTAACTAATTTATACCAAGTACTAATGTAGTGCAGGCGTCCAGATTACGAGTAATAAATAGAATGAAGATCTCTGATTGCTCTAAATGTAAACAATTACACCTCCCTTTACTAATAAAATATTAAAACATACAAATTCCCATAAAAGTAACTAAAAAAGTTGTTGTCATTTACTTTTTAAATACCACACTACGCCACCGGCGTGTCTAGCATTTGATTGTCTAAATTAAACAGATTTCTTTGACTTGGACAGCGAACTTCCTCATGTGTTAGCTGTGGGTACTGAACGAAGCTAAATGTCTAATAATAAAAAAGTCATTAAAAATAATTAGATGGTTCAATTTCTTTATTTCCTGTTGCTTAACAATAGGTTTCTATTGAATATGTATTTTATCATCGTTACAAGTTAGGAACCAGAAGTAATTTAATATCATTCCATCAGGGGCGTCCCATAAAAGGGACATTTCAGATAAACTATTTATTACTTAATAGTTATTTATGCAACAAGTACAAAACGTAAGTGTTTATTATAAGCTCTTTTTGAATGAGTTGCATACAATATTCTTTCTATGTTCATGCAAAAACTAAGAAAAGTTTTATTTAGATGAAACTAAGTGAAGGAAAATATGAGGTCGATTTGAACGTTTATGTTTGTCATGCTGACAAAACGCTGTAGTAGAATGACATATAAATGCAATAAACATTTTAATGCACTAGTGCAATAAAGGACCACTTTCCCACTAAATATAGTTCAATAAAGTTTTGTTTTTTTTGCAAGAACGTAGAAAATAAATTAAAATTAATCAAAATGTGTTTACAGGAAAAAATTGTCTGCGTCGGACCAGACGGTGGCCATTCTCATACACCCACTCGTACGTACAAAAAAAAATCTTTAAAAAAAAAAAAAATTCTTAAAAAAAACACGTACGTAAAAAAAAATTCTTAAAAAAAAATTCTTACAAAAAAAATATATATATATTATTATTATTATATTAGTTCTTAAAAATTTGTTCTTCCTTTTGAGCGTGACGCGGTTTCTCGACCAACATCCCATCCCAATGTGTCTAACGGGCGCAAAGAAGTATAACTTCAAAAATGGATATTTAGTTACTATCCAATTACAATAAATTTTTGTACCTATACCTACATATATATTGCTTGAACTGATCTAAATATTTACCACTTAAAGAATCCAGCGTCGTTTTTATACCCAAAATTTCAACGAATTTCATAGCTGTTTGTCTAAAAAATCTGAGTAAGTTAGAAAGAATATTTATTTACTGCGTCAATTGTACAAGTTTTTTCCATCTAGTACAACAGTTTCCACCCATTTAGAATAAGAAAAAATCATAATTTTTACCTTTTACTTTTTATCATAAAATCTCCTGAATTTTACAAGGAAATTTACTCAATTTCAGAATTTTATTTCAGTACTACGCTAATAGGAACCTCCACTTACTGGTGATTTTTTTGTGCATCTTTAGATACGACTTGGAAAAATGTGTACATTTGGCAATCAAAATTATATAATGAATTACAGACCGATTTCTCTGTTATGCAATTTTTCAAAAATTTTCGTGTCAGCATTATATTGAGATTTACCGGTTCACCAATGGACTAAATTCCACACATCAGCACGGATTTATGCAGAAAAAATCAACTGTTTCTAACCTTGCCGCCTTTTTACAATATATTTGAACTTTTGGATAATAGAGGGTAAGGTAATGTAATATTTACCGATTTTCAAAAAGCATTTGATCAGGTAGATCATCATATACTTCCAGCAAAACTACTTCGCTTTGGCTTTTCTGAGTCACTAATCAAACTCTATGAATCGTATCTTTCAAACATGCAATTAATGGTCAGATATTTAAATTTCGCTTCTCATTCTTTCTCTTCTTTTTCTGGTATGCCACAAGGCCCTAATCTAGAGCTACTCTTATTTTTACTTTTCATTAATGATCTTCCTGATGTTGTCTCGTATAATCGACTGATGTTCGTTGATGATTAATCAAGCTCTGTAATAAGCTCTCTGTCTGATTGTTTTCATCTACAGCTTTGTTTAGACGTATGTCGAATTGGTGTGAATATAATCGGTTGAATATCTCCAAGTGTAAAGTTGTTAATGTTATTTTCGCGTAAAATTGATTTTATTACTCACAATTACTCAATTAATGAATATACAATTAGCCATTGTCTTCGAGAATATCAATAATCTTGCAGCAAGTGCACTCCAAAATTATGGATTTATATACTGCAGTTGCAGGGAATTAAAGATATACGTACATTTAAGATTTTATTTTGCTCACTTATTAGATCTAAGTTGGAATGAGATGTTTATATTATATGGTATCCTATAAACAGGGTGTCCGGAAATGATGATTATCAGGGGATAATTCTAAACCGAAAATAAATGAAATTGGAGTCAGTTTCTAGCTTTTTCACAAGATGGCTCCTATCCACCCAAAGGATTTGAGTATGCCAGTCTTTTAAAACTGGATTAGAATCACTGAATGTGCGTCATGGTGTTGCACTGGATCGTTATATTCACAACTTATAGAACAGCAAAGTTGATTGTTGTGAAGTTTTAAATCAGATTCGTTTTCCGATTTCACGTGGCAATTCCAGACAACAGACACGTATTTACTGTGGCATGTCTAGAACTAATGCATTAGTAAATTCGCCATTATTTTTCATGTGTAGTGTATTCAATTCTATTAATTGCATCCAAATGTGATATTTATAATGATAGTTTAAATATTGTTTGTAGTTATATTTCGCACTTAGAATAACCTTGTTTGCTTGATTTTGTTTGTATATTATTTATTAACTATGATTTATTTTATTGATTGATTTTATATTTTATTTTCTTTCTTTCATTATTTTACTTTCATTTATTCCTGTAATTGGGATTATATCCTGTTGGAATAATAAATAAATAACTAAATAACAACTTCCTGTCCTTGAAACGCCTGCCTTAATGATTTTTTTACTAAAAATACTGCAAATATATGAACTCTTTAAACGCAACTCTATTCTTTATTTTGCATATTCAATATTTTGTCAAATTTGTGACAAAAACTATTAAAATTCATTAATAGTAATTAATTAAAAAAATTGTTTTAGATAGGTTTTGAAAAACATATTTCAAGGCAAAAACGAAAAAGTATTAGTTAAATGTGTCCGTTAAATCTTTCTTTGAACCTAAATAAACGAGATCGATCATAGGACCTTGAAGTATGCGATCTAGAATATTTTACCTGCCTGCAGTCTTCGTCATTTAAACAATGTCCGCTTTAAAATATTGCATGTGGCACCTTTTGTTGTTTTGGCACTGATTGAAGGACAAATAGAATCAAAAATTATTTTGTTATAATTATAGTTCCACTGTACTTATAAGCTAGTATCTGACCAAGGAAAATATTTAATTTTCCGTTTACCACATATTAAGTAGGTATCTGGTTAAGACAGTGGATATTTTTATAGCATCTTGGTCAATAAAAGTCCAGCTGAAAGAAAAAGTATATAAGTATTCATCTAATGTACATCCCAAGTGACGCCACGAATGCGTTAACTACCATCATAATTTGAGGCCGGCAGAGGTGGCTCTGTACTCACTCCCTCTACAGATTATCATTTCAGATGTTTATCAGAGGACGATGTGTTTTTTCTGTGTACAAATTATCAGAATTTGAGGTTACCGTGTGTATATAAATACATTTATGTATTTCTTGAGAGCATTAGTGGATTAAAATGCTATGAGAAACTGTACGCGAACTATTTCAAACGTGGTTTGAAAATAATCCTGCAGATTAAGTATTCAAGAAACTACTTGCTGGCATCTAAATCTACGCAGAAAACTAATCACAAAATAATTACAACTTTTATATTATGAACTGTTTTCTATATGACCCGATCAAGATAGCCTCGATTCAAATATTTCTACGTTTCACATATTCAACTCACTATGGTAGCCGATAAAATAAGAAACAATATTCTTCAAATAAACACTTTAATTTTGTCTCGGTGCTTCTTTAAATTAGCCGCTTTAGTATTAGATGGTGGGTACCCATAGTTACTTCTTGGAAAGTCTGTTTTGTATCATATGATATGCAGTCAATCGTGAATAGAGTGTGATGAAGATAGATATTTTGTAATGCTTAGTTGCAGATATTATATGTTTCTATATAATATACTATGTCAAATGCTGTGAATGTAATTAATTCCGATTCTTGTTTAGATGAAATGAGAGTGCCGCAAAGATCAGTTTTGGGTCCTGTACTTTTTGTTATTTATCTATAGAAGATGTATTGTATAAAAAACTATAGAATTATACAAAATATCTGTGCTTGGTTTAATCAAAACTGTTTACACTTGAATCTCGATAAAACACAAATGATTAGATTTCCCAGTAGAAAAAAAGTAATGATATAACAGTGTTATTGAGATCGTTAGAAGTGTAAAATTTTTATGGAATTATTTTTATGAAACTTTTAATTGGAAAGTTCATTGTAATTATCTAGTTTGTACTGTGAGTTCTATCAATTCCTTATTTAGAAATATGAAAACGATTTTAACAAGAAAATAATTAACAAATTTTTACTACGCACATGTTGAATCTCGCCTTCATTATGGTGTCTGTTTCTGGGGCGATTCCACCCTTTCATAATGTTTTTATTGCACAAAGACGTATTTTACGTACTGCGGCTGGTGTACCAAGTAAACACGCATGTAGAAACATTTTAAAAATTATTACTTTGACATCGTTGTTTTGATATTTGTATATTTAAGAATATGCATAAGTATTTTTAAATGGAGATATACATTGTCTAAACACTAAGCGTAAAAATTACATCCGTATACCATTTTCTAACTTGTAAATTGTCTGTAAATCACCAATTTACTTGAGACCGAAAATATTTAATCATTTACCTGCTGACAATTTAAGAAAAAAAAACAATGAAATTATTTTTAGTGACCAAATGTGAATTGTTTGCTTTTTAAGTTAAGTTGCATTTGTTTCGTGTAATTTGTATAAATTTAATTTATACATTTTTTACTGACTATTGTTATATAATTTTGTAATTGCCTCAAAGCAAAATAAATGAATCGAATTGAATTAAGGGATCAATCTACATGCAACTGTACAAACTCGCATAACCCGCGTTCCGCTAAACCGAGATTATAACCGTATGGTTTACATTACCTTCTATCTTTGCTTGCCTCGTATCTCTCATAGCCTGATTCTATTGAACGTAATGGGTTACTCAGCACTTTCTTAGTTTCAATTTTACAAACTTGTTATCAGTTATTTTCAGAAACAGAGTGTATATAAATTAATACAATAATTCGCCTCTCTTAAGGCGCCCAATTATTTTGTTCTCTTTACGTTTTTTAAACCCTAGTTTATTCGTATAAAAAAATATGATTTAGGGTATCCTAGAAACTAGATAGGTTTAATGGTGAGTTTATAAAAAAGTCTTAACCCTAACTTAGCCTCAATCTTTACCCTAAGAAGTTAAATGTACATATTTCCATGTATACGTTTATAAAACTTAGTCTTAGTCCTAAGGAGGTCTTAAGACCTGACCTTGAAAGTTCCTATCTATTAACTTCTTAGGACTAAGACTAAGACCAAATAAGTACGCATTCGCGAAAGTGCTCCATTTCCTTCTACGGCGTCAGCGATTGGCCGGGGCTTGTAGAGACAAAATAAAGGTTAAGTTACGACTAAATATTTATAAACAGTGTCAAAATCTTAGGATTAAGATTAAGACTAAGGTTAAGGCTAAGTTAGGATTAAGATTTTTTTATAAACTCACCATAAGTCACATCGAAATCGGATCATTTTTACGGAAGTTATTTTAACATTAGTTTCAGGGGTCTTCAAGAAAAAATTCTGATCTGTTGTCTAAATAATATTTATGTGTCGCAACTCTGTTTCAGTGGTGTCCTTGTTGTTTTTGCGGCTTCAGTATGCATATTTTAATATGTCTAATGTAATGCTATGCACAGTTTTTTTTTTCATTGTATTTATTTGTTAAATATTGTGTATACCTATATTGGTCTATTTCTTGCTTATGTGTTCTTATGCTTCTATTTTTGTTGTAATTATTATTACAATTTATTGTTAAACTTATCTTGTCAGTGGGTTTTTAGCCCGTTGGATATTATTATTTATTATTATATATAAATAAATAAGAAATTAAATATTTTTTATATATTTTATTATTTATTTTCATGATTAAATTTAATAGAACTTATTATAGTGCCGAAATGTACTGAGTTCAACCACCTAAAATACCTTACCTATAACTTTCTATAAAAAAGTTATTTCATAAAATTATTGTATGGAAAAAACCCTGTCACCACTACTAACAAATAATAATTTTTATTTAATTATATCTATTTAGAGCAAGATTTATCAGCTTTTACAGTAGTTCAATAAAGGCAATAACTGATTGATTTGTGATTATTATATAGGAACTATAGGACACGTATTAAATAATAAAACGTTAAAAAATCGTTTTATGAGGCGTAAAGGAAACGTATCCGTAATTACATTAAAATTTTCATTCATCCTCTAACGGCGTATACTGTTTCCGCTCGGTAACTTCGCCTAATTTAAGATAGACATCCGGTTTATAAATTAAACATAATTTTGTGTTTAGTCAAGTCAAGTGTGAAAATTTCTTGAATTCATTTTTTCGTTAGATCAAGATGCTGTTCTATTGTAAACTTATCAAAATAATTAGATGGTCTAATCCCAATGTCTCAAGTTCTTTTAGTTATAAATTTATAATCATCATAAACATGCTCATAATTCTTTTCCTCAAGTTCTTCGGTAAGAGAGTCCAAGAAGCTGGCCCATTTAGGTGCTGGGCCAAGAGACGGTATATAATATGTCTGCATTTTCGTATTTTCATTTGCAAGGAAAAAGAGACCCGAATTAGCAATAGTGCATAGGTTATTGAATTCTGTTGATGCTTCTATTGATGTAAATAGTTTTCAATTATCTTTTCCCAAATCTTCAATATAGAACCGTCTAAGGAATATACCAAATTTTGTTCTTGATGAAAATCTACATCTTTTATAGGTAATCCATACATGTGATCTTTTATATAAAATGGCTTATTTGACCTTATATCATATAATAATATTTGACCTGTTGCTGTTCCCACTGCTAATTCTAAACCACCATTAAATTTCAATGCGGATACAGATGGAAAACCTTCTAATAATTTGTTTTCATTAAGACAGTTGAAGGCACAGTCTAGAGTTCCTGCTCTGGTTTTGCTTCTAGGATCCCAAGCCTCAACTTTTCCTTCCTGCGTTCCACATATCAGTAAATGGTGAGCAGGATTTATGGAACATTTATTAATTGATGAGGCATCACTAGTGAAAGGTGTCATAAATTGACCTCTTTCTAAATTTAATCTATAGATATCAGAAGATGCACCGACAACAAATAGATCACAACTGGGATAATGGTACTGCATATCTCTTCCAAATTTTGGTATTCTAAGTCTGTAATACCTACATTAGAAATGTGTGTTTCTGTTTTCTTTTAAATATAGACAGAATATAATAATTCTATAAAAGATGCAGGTTTCTGAGCCGAATAATGTAAAAATATATAATTTAAGTGGTGGAAAATCATTGCCAGAGTGGTTGTCTGAACGTAAAAGAAGGGCCTTACTGAAAAGGATGTGGATCTTAGCAGACGAATTGAACTTATCCAAGATTTTGATATGCCAGGCCTCAGCACAACTGTGAAAATATCTCGAGATGGACAGTATATTTTTGCTACTGGTACATACAAACCTAGAATAAAATGTGATGTAAATAATTTATCCTTAAAATTTGAGAGATGTTTTGATTCTGAGGCTGTTACATTTGAAATACTTACTGATGATTATAGTAAGTTTGTACTGCTGCAATGTGATAGATATATAGAATTCCATGCAGCATATGGAAGGTATTACAGACTTAGAATACCAAAATTTGGAAGAGATATGCAGTACCATTATCCCAGTTGTGATCTATTTGTTGTCGGTGCATCTTCTGATATCTATAGATTAAATTTAGAAAGAGGTCAATTTATGACACCTTTCACTAGTGATGCCTCATCAATTAATAAATGTTCCATAAATCCTGCTCACCATTTACTGATATGTGGAACGCAGGAAGGAAAAGTTGAGGCTTGGGATCCTAGAAGCAAAACCAGAGCAGGAACTCTAGACTGTGCCTTCAACTGTCTTAATGAAAACAAATTATTAGAAGGTTTTCCATCTGTATCCGCATTGAAATTTAATGGTGGTTTAGAATTAGCAGTGGAAACAGCAACAGGTCAAATATTATTATATGATATAAGGTCAAATAAGCCATTTTATATAAAAGATCACATGTATGGATTACCTATAAAAGATGTAGATTTTCATCAAGAACAAAATTTGGTATATTGCTTAGACGGTTCTATATTGAAGATTTGGGAAAAGATAATGGAAAACTATTTACATCAATAGAAGCATCAACAGAATTCAATAACCTATGCACTATTGCTAATTCGGGTCTCTTTTTCCTTGCAAATGAAAATACGAAAATGCAGACATATTATATACCGTCTCTTGGCCCAGCACCTAAATGGGCCAGCTTCTTGACTCTCTTACCGAAGAACTTGAGGAAAAGAATTATGAGCATGTTTATGATGATTATAAATTTATAACTAAAAATGAACTTATCAAAATAAGACACGGTGTCATATGTGAAATTTAATTATCACTATTTATGTTATATGAACATGAACTATTAATTATAAAGTAAAATAACTAGACAGTATCATTACTTATTATTTTTAAACAGGGAAAATAATGGCTATTTACTGAGTGAAGCAAAATTGGGAATATTAACGGAGTTTGAAATGGGGAACATTATTTGAAGGCAGCTACGTTGCAACGACGTTTACATCTTGTACAAATACATTTAACCCACCTTGTGTCACGAAAACGGGGGGATGTGGTTGCCGCCTCTAAAGGAGAAACTAGTCTTTGTTGGTTAAATACTCGTATGTAGCTCGGTCTCTTTCCTACATATTATTTTTGCCTTTATGTCTGCTTCTCCTGTTATATTTAGGAAAATAATACACACAACGTCGAAAGTTTTGGACCCCTTGTATATAAAATGATTCGATTAAACCTGGAGGTTTTTCTTAATATGGTAAAAAAGTACATGTACTTAGGGAACAGAAAAGACAATAAAAAATTGCAGACCATGAACCTTTACTCTATTACAAATCTGGTCAGTTTGGCAGTGTATTCAGCCAAGTGTTCCTTTAAATTTTTGTACATTATAATGCCAGGACGTGAAATTTCTGCGTTTACCCGAGCAAGAATGAAAGCATGATGCAGGACATTCTAATCATATCGAACATGTTGGGCATTCCTAGATCATCTGTTGTACGAATAGTACACAGATATGAAGAATTTGAACGTCCTCAATATCTATTGTAAGAGAGGATCGGTATTTGGTGTAATATGCTCATAGACACCGTACATCTTCAGCTTCTGCTCACAGGACCCAGTTTTAAGGTACGTTTCGCTGTGATATATCGACACCTACTATTTGAAGACGACTCCACAACGCAAATTTACGTGCTAGAAAACCATTACGAGTCCCGACTCCCGACTTCCAAGGCATCGTGCTGCCCGTCTCCAGTGGGCGCGAGAGCATAGGGGTTGGCTTTTACGTCAGTGGCGGTGGGTGTTATTTACAGACGAAACCATACATGAGCTGGTTACTGATGACAATCGACAAAGAGTCTGGAGAGAACCTGGGGTGCTGGGGTGCTGGCCAACACCAACAACGTCACGTGATAGGCCTCGATGAGGAACCAATCAAATCAGCTTTCAAATTTTAGTTATCTTGTACCGTTCTCGAGTTATTGACAAAAAACTGTATGTGTGACGTCACTAACGCTACCACATCTACCTGCCGCAAAATCCCATACTTTTTTTCATATGAAGGTTCAAATTGCATATTTTTGACCCTCCACTTTTTCGCTTATCTCTGCTACAGATCTTTACTTTTTTCTGCGCATGTTTTTTCTATTAGGTTAGCTCGATACTGCGCATGTTTTTTCTATCAAGTTAGATCCTTAGGTTAGGTCGCCTGCACCCCAGCACCCAGCACCCCCGCACCCCAGCACCCCGCACACTTCACCAAAAAACTCTTCACGACCACCCACAAAGGTCAATGACCACCAGGAGTCGCTGAACACCAAACAAGATGGACGCCACTCGAGCGTGACGTCACATCTTGTCGAAAATCCGCCTCACTCATCTACTAACATTAGCTGGTTTTTAATTTTCTAAGTACTCAATTTATCGAACATATTCTTTTCACAAAAAAGATATTCATAAAACAGTATACTTTTATAAATGTACATATTTGGTTTTTCTGACAAAAAGATTTCTTTAACAAGAATGAGAGGGAGTCCAAGACTTTTGATGTGTGTAGTTATTGCAACAATGTAACATATAAACATGTAATATAGAATTAGAATAATCTCTAGGTATAAAAGGTTACAGTAGGAAATATAAAGCGCCGCTGAAAAATTCGATATTAAGAAACAGTTCAAATAATTCTGTATCACGAACAAAATATTTATGTATGTACATATTATATACCTGAAACTTTTTTTTTAATTTCTTTTTACCTGAAATCAGTAATTTAATTATGTATAAGTCTTCAAAATTTCATGCACGACTAATGAGTAATAATATTTTTAATTTTCTATTATAAAATGAGGACCTTAAACACACCTGTAAACATGTCTGGTTTTCAAAATATAACTTTGAAGTGATATACACCTAAAATGTATACTTAAAGTGGCAGAAACTAACATTGTTTCGCCACTTTACCTTAATTTGCCATAACCTCAAAATTGCAATATGTAGTTCATGCCACATATTAAGCATTGTATATCTAGTGTATATGTACAATGAGTTTTAAAAATAGTGGCTACAAAAGAGAAATAAGATATTTGTTTCTGTACCGTTCCATACCAGCGGGAAAATGACGGAGCATTATTCTGACTAGAAAATTTAAACTAGAACTTTAAAATGCAATCTAACAAGTGCTCCCAAGACACTTGGTATTCGCTTAGGTTCAATTTAATTGTCTGAATTAGGAAATTTAAAAGATGTTCGAAGAACAATATTGTTTAAGAGGTGTAGCAGTTCTTGTTTGTTGATTTAGTTTTCTATAAAACGTAGTCGAATGCCGAAATGTCGAGGTATTTTGTTGCAACCCATCTTACATACAGGCACAGGTTAAAGGTAGTAGGTAGTAAGAAGCAGGTCTCTATTGGGTAAAGGTTACTTCGTAATGAATTTTGATCTCATGTAAAATGTGCATGAAGCAATAACATGGCAACAACTCCCACAATAATTGTATAATCAAATGCCGCCATATTAAAGGTTTGATAAAGATTCCCAATAGGTAGACAAAACTATTACCAACACTTTAAAGCCACTGATACTTCTAAGTAACTTCTTTATTTATGCATCCTGAAGTGGTATTACTATTCCTATTAAAATATTTTTAAATTAAAAAAATTAGTTAAAAAATTTGACATATTTAAATTAATCGTCTCTTTCATTTTAGGGCAGCTTTATATTCATATAGATGTAACACACTGCACACTGTCTGTATATAGGCATTGAATGATTTTTTATGGAAATAAGCTAGGGCTACTTCTCCGCTAATGGTTTGATGATGATTTTCACTTTATATATGCCACACATCATTTCCCAAATATTATAGGAGGTAAATGAATGTTTCAGTTGGTGTCTGGAGAAGTATAGCTACGAATAATTTTAAAAAGTCTTCATTTGCCTGAATATTTGGAAAATTTTGTATAGTATAATTCATTACAGTAAGCAGTAATAACTTCATTATGCTAAGCTGTTCGAAAATTAGTATCATAAATTTAACTGAGTTTAATAAACCTCAAAATAATATGAACATGTATCCTAAAACGCTTTGAGGTCTAGAAAATGCAGATAAATTTCGGGTACTACTTTTAGTCACCTTGTACAATTATCTTTGACTGCCAATTTTTTTACTTTTACCAAAGATAAATTACATTTATTTCATAATACTTATTCATTATCTATCTATACCTCAAAACCAGCCTATGTGCAAAATTTAATGTTGCTAGAAATAATTGTTAATGAAGTTTTATTGCATTTATTCTATTATCTTTAAAAGGAGGGATCATATAAAGTTTTAATAGACTCTATCACGCCTAATTTTAAAGTATCAGGATTTCTCAAAAAAGTTTAAAATACTTCTGTATTTTTTAGATTTAACATAGTTTTTACATGTTTTATAATAATTGAACTAAATAATTTCATTTGACAAAATAATTGTGTGTTCTTTCGAAATAAATTCCAAAATTTTTGCTTAGTTTCACATACATAGTTGTTATGGATGTATCTAAATAACACCGAAAACATGTAAGGAGTGATTCTCTGATGAAAATAAATAGGGGTCTTCGGTATAATTTTTTTGAAAAAAACCTTTCCTGAAAAGTTACACCCCTCCAAAATTTTCAAAAGAAAATTGTTTTTCTTTTTATCTTCCATGTATATCATGCTAACGAAACCAAACTTGATAAACATTATCTGTTAATAAAACTACACTATTGAAATTTTTTCAATTTTGAAGTATTTTTGTAAGGGATTGAAATAATCAAAAGTTAAGAATTTATGAGAAAAAAAAATGTATTGCAAAACATTTTTAAAAATATAGGTTGTTTAACGCGAGTGTATTTTGCCGAAGCATCTAGTGGCCTGTTCTTCTGTAAAGGACTCCATAGAAACAAATGTTAATATCATTTATTGTTACTGTTTCTTCCTTGTGATTTTGTGTAGAAAATAATAGTTGATAAACCGAAAATATGATTAACTGTTGCGAAAAGAGTTTTTAAAACAAAATGCATATCAGAGATTCCAATTAATTTTCATCAGAGAATCGTCGCTTATATTTTTTAGCAACAGCAGCTCCGTACTAACGCAGTCAAATGCTTTCGTCAGATCGCACATAACCCAAGTACTTTGACCATTGTCAAGACCATTAACTACATCCTCAATAAGAGCTATCAGTGCCTTCACTGAAGAGATATTCTTCCTAAATCCAAATTGGGCTGAATTGAACAAAGATCTCATTTCACTGAATGAAACAAGTTTATCTTTCAAAATGAATTCAAATACCTTGCCGATAATCGGTACAATAGTTATCGGACGATAGTTATCAACATTATTCATTTCACCTTTCTTAAATATTGGAGTTATTTTTGTTATTTTCAAAGAATCAGGCCAATTATCTTCATCAATGCAATGATTTACCAAGATTGTGAGTGACTCAACGATAGAATTGACGGATGCTTTGAGTTAAGTCCATTAAAATCGAGATAACAAGAATTATGAAGATTACATATTGCTGCCCTTAGATCAGATGGCAATATTGGAAACATAAAAAACGAAAATGATGTTTTGTGATAATTATTCGAATATACTGAAGGATCTATATCATTATCGCCGACACTGCTTATGATTCGTTCCGAAATAGATGTAAAGTATAGATTAAAATCTGTGCAACTTAATGTTGTGCGCATTTTCTTGTTTTTAGACGAATTTAATTCATTATTAACCAAATGCCATGCCATTTTACTTTTATTACTTGAATCATTTATAATTCACTATATTTAGTTCTCCTTTCTTCTCTGATAGCTTTTCTATATTCTGCTCGACTAGACGTATTATGCTCTCCAATCACTCTCCAATCAATGGCTTGATTATTAGTATTAAATATTCGTTTCAGACATTTAACTTGCTTACGCATATTTTTCAATCTATTGCTGAACTACCCAATCTTGCCAGTTTTTCTTTTTGTATATTTTTTAGGAATACAAATGTTCACATAATGTTGAGATATGTCTAGTATTAACTCTAGATTTAAATCATCCCAACAGATAGTACTTAACTTTTGAGCAAATCTATCAATCCTAACGTCAGTAATTATTCTCCTTATAATAATAGTACTTTATTTGTTCAATAGTACATTAACCAATTACAGGACAATCATAAACAAGTAAAACAATAAAGAAAAATGATGCTAAATTAAACATTCTGATGCCTAACAAAAGTAAAGCAAAAAAAAGAAATAATATAAATATTATTCTACTAACTCCCATTACAGATAATAATTACGCAAACCTACTTTAGTAACATCAAAGAGCTCAGTAAGAGAACAGTCACATGCATGACAAATAGAATTATACTCGTAATTATTAAATATTCTGACAAGAGGTGACTTCAATAAAAGATTAGTTCTAGCTATAGGGGCATGAAAAGTAGACCAAGAACGGTTTAACGTTCTAGGAACGAGAAAATTAAGTTGGTGAAGAATTTCTGGACAGTCGATCTTATTGTGTAAGAGAAAATGCAAAAATTTAAGAGAATAGTAGCGTCTTCTAAAATCTAACGAGTTAAGACCGAATCGATTTGGTAAGTAGTTATGGTCAGAATCACGTTCGGGATATCTACCATCAACGCGATAAACAAGATATTTTAGAAATTTTCTCTGTACTATCTCAATTGATCTAATGTGACACTCATAAAAAGAGATCCAAACAAGCGAGCAGTAGTAAATTAATTCAAAGTGGACTCCTAGATCCTTAGCTGCATCTCAGCGAACCAGCACATGCGAATTGATTGCATAATTGAACAATATTTTATTACGTTTACGAGTAAATGACACGATTTTACGTTTATTATTTAAGAAACAGTTTGTTCAAAGTACACCATCGACACAGCCGAAGTTTAGCACAGTCGTTGACCGAGTTAACAGCATTAAACAGTTTCAAGTCATCAGCAAAAAATAATTTTTCACAATCACACTATAAAGAGATGGCTAACAAAGAGAGAAAAAAGTAACTGGCCTAAATTGGACCCTTGTGGAACGCCAGACGATACTAAATAACGTATGGAATTAAATCCGTTATAAGTGACGTATTGAAAATGGTTAGACAAATACAATCGAAACAAATTGACCAGATGGTGGGAGAATTCATAACTGCTTAATTTAGATATTTAGTTAATAGTAATAAATGATCAACACGATCAAATGCCTTGAAGAAATTCGTGTAAACCACATCCACTTGCTCTACTTGTCCACTTTCTCAGAAACAGACTGAGGGAAACAAATTAAATTAGTATTAGTGAAGCGTTTTGCCATAAATTCGTGTTGGTCAGTGAGATAATATTTCTTATGAGGGGGTAGATTATACACGGACACCTTAAAGATCTTGGCGGCATTAGATAAGATGGTAATGAGCCTCTACAAATACTACATACCTGTCATAACCTGAAGCCTTCAAGGATTAAGGTTACATTTTTTGCTCTAAAGGAAACAGGCAATTTAGAAATTCATCTATTTTTTTATGGCGTATTTAGAAACATTTAAGAAAAAAGATCTGGCTTACCCATATCTCCACACCTGGATTACACTCTTAATCCTTAAAGGCTTTAGGTTATGAGGATATGTTGTGTAGTATTCCTATCAAATTTGGGATTATTCCCTCCTACCCTTTTTAGAATATTTGAAAAAAAAAATTGTTCTCAACGTTTCTTCACCTTCTATCTCACCAATTACCCCTACTAATTATCTGCTGATAAAGTTTGTGACCTTATTTTTGTTACATCCTGTATTTTGGTGAACATATCAAAGTACCTAGCTGTCTCAAAAAAAATATATAAAACGAATTTTATAACTGTTTTTATGTATTTTTCACAGATTACTATGAAATCAAAATTAAACAACGAATGGAACAATGTATTAGTTTGTAAAACTGAAATAAAGATAGAAAATAATTTTACAAGTGAAAACAATAGAAGAAAACTGTTGACTTAATTTGCATTTATGATAAATAACTAGAATGAATGCAATGGTAGGAGATAAAATTATGAGAAGGAAAATGACATAACGGATGACATGTCTTTATTATTAAAAGTTCTTAAGGTTGGCGTTTCAAGAACAAATAATCATATCTAAATATGCACACAAAAATACACACGGTAGGTGGAGGTCCATATTATCGTAGTACTAAAATTTAATGCTGAAATTGAATCATTTTCTTTAACTTTTGAAGAAAATGTGCTAAATAATAAAAACCGTGAATTTGTACCTTATCACTGTGTTCTATACACCGTGAAAATACTTGATAATTTACATAAATTCAAGTGTTACTAGTTTTTAAAAGAATTCTGTGGGATGTGATAATGTTTATAATGTTGTATACAATCTTCTCAATGTGCAATTGACTTGTAAAATTCGGTAGATTTTATGATAAAACGTAATAGGTGAAAATGATGCTCTTTTTTTCTTATTCTAAATGACTTGTCAGCCTGAAAATTGTTTTATATCCCGGAGAAAACTTGTATAATTGACATAGTGAAGAGATATTCTTTCTAACTTACTCAGATTCTTTTAGAGTGTCTCAACAAACAGCTATGAAATTCGTTGAAAATTTGCCTACAAAACGGCGCCCTTAATAGTAGTTGCTTTGTTTTCAAATTTACTTGCCTGTTTGATAGTTGCCGATGCACGAAGAAATTATTTTAAAAATGTAGCTACCTACAGTATTTACTACTACTTCATATATCATTAATAAAAATCTTTAGTTATAAATTCCATGACAATAACAATTATTTGATTTATTATTAATGTAAAATTCGTAATCAGCGTATATATTTAAACCTTTGTCAAAAGAATAAGTGCCAAATTTAAAAGTTAAATTACATCCATTGCAAAAGCAGCAAATAAATCGAGAACGGTTAAATTTAGCGACATAAAACTACCTTATTTGAGTAAAAAAGCTAAGAGAATAATATTAATTTATTAAGACTTTGATATAGTTACAAAAACATGTTTATTCGCCAATAGTACATTTTGTAGTGCTCTCAAGTGTTTAGAACAAAGTAAGCACAGATTCGATTTTCTTGTCTCAGAAAACCTCCGAGTCCAAATTTTCAAAGCAACTCATTCTGAACATTCAATTCAAAATTTTAACTTGGATACCTTGTATCAACATTTGGCTAAATTATTTTGTGTCAGGAAATATACCACATTAGCGGTGACGTCACAAATTAGGCAACTATCGTTACAAGTGTCATAAGATAATTCGCGCGAAAACTTACCTGTAAAATTCGACCTTAAGTGAAGGTGACTTAAGTATCAAAATAACTCTGACAAAATAATACCTACTATTTCCTTTTCTTATTCATTTACTACACTTATTGAAGTTATACTTCTTTGCGCCCGTTAGACACATTGGGATGGGATGTTGGTCGAGAAACCGCGTCACGCTCAAAAGGAAGAACAAATTTTTAAGATTTTTTTTTTGTACGTTCAGGCTTTGGGAAGTTTTTTTTTTTAAAGAAGTATAACTTCCACCGTCTGGTCCGACGCAGACCCAGTTTTTTAAGAAATATCATCTGGTAGATCCTGTTTATAGAAGATTAAGTTACATGTTGACCAGTCTGGATTTTAATATAAGGTTAATAAATGAGATAAAGCTTCAACAAGAGTTCTACTAATTTTAATGAGAATATACCGTTAACATTAATTACACCAAACACATAACATTGACGATTGCAAAATCAGCATAATTTCAATACACAGATTTGCAAGTTGAAGTTTTCTGACAGATGACAGATAAACCAAATGAAATTAGTTGCTCAATTAAGCCTAATTCTGTTTTGATATTGGTGGGGAAAGAACACATTCTAAAAATGTATTTATAACATTTAAAGAGAAAAATATTTTAGAATAGTTTGTCCAAAATTAGCAAATAACATTATTATATCGCATTCAGGTAAAGAAATTTCTTAAATACTTCTTCAAATTCCAATGTCTTTTTTTCAGTCATACAATTTAACCCTAAGTGATCAATAGCAACTGTGCCTTTTCAAAGTCCTTAAATACATTGCCGTGAAGTAGAATATGCTTTATTTCCATAGGACGTAAACGATATGTTTCACGAAAAGCCAATTAATATTTTAATTAATAATAATCGCGGGCACTTTTTAATTGGCACCTCATGAGAAATGAGTTTCTCCATTTATAAAATTACATAAAAATTAAATCTCAGTTAACTACATTATGAATGTACTAATTTTGCAGCTGGATCTTAGACTATAAGGGTCATTATAATAACACTTGATTGAAATGAAATTTCTCATAACACAAAGTATCTCAGGTTGCATCCTACTCTAACGTCACACTAATGCGGTCCATTGCTCCTGCTCTGTGCCCCGTTAATTTGGGAACACCCTATATATCTAAATCATAATGTCTTCTCTCTACTTCCTCATCTTTTATTTCTAACGAAGTTTTATGTCAGAACATCTTCTGTCTTCTTTTAATTATCAGTGAATTACTAATTCTGCATCGTTGGTTGAAACTTACAAAAAACGTATATTATGTACTTCCTACTGAACTTAAAACTTTTTTGCTACAATATGTTTTGTTGCTCGTCAAATTTTATTTATGTTTTTATATTTGTAGTGTCTCTCTCAAACCACAGATTAGAATCCTAAAGACGTGTTACTTATTTTATTATTATTCATAGAGTACATAGGTATGTATATATTTAATCAATGAGATTAGTAGGCAAGTGTAATGGATGCTTAAAACAGAGTGTAGTGTAGTGACATTGTGTACGATGTTTGTGTTAGAAAATAAAAGTTAATATGAAAATGATATGAGATTGAGGTTAGTAATTTATGTTTATTAGATTTATAAAAGGTGAAAGAAATAACGGGTTTTGGATAAAATTTAAAAAGGGTTGGTTTTAACACAAGATTTAAATAATCGTTGGTATAAGAATGGAAAAAGGTTTAAAAAAGCAGATCATCCTATTAATTGCGTATTTTTGATGACAAAACATGATTATTTAACCCTATTTTCTTATATACAAACATGCTTCTTTTAAAAGATACAGGGTGTTTAAGTTGAACGTTTAAAATTGTTCTCCAGTATCAGTTTGAAATTTAATTGAGATATTTCTCGTAGTTGACCAAATTCTTAATAATGACAGTGAAGTGAAAATATATAAAATTTAGGCAAACATATTAGATTTTCTCTAATTATAAAAGGCAATTTATGCATTGCTAAGACGTGTATATGCTACTATAAATGTGTTTAACTAAACTATTTCTTAAAGACTGTTTTAATTTTTCTTAGTAAACGAAATTACATAGTTAAGAAACATTTGTTTGCGTACAAAATGGTAAAGTTAGCTAGCCCTGTGTTCAGAAACACTCTGTATAAAATCAGATATTTAAAACCTCGTTAAACAATCTACAAATTGTTCCTTGGGTGTTTCTAAAAAGAGGAATTTAAAATAATATATTAAGAGTAATATCTACAATAATCCCAAAATATTACGCTACAATATTGAGAGAAGTTGTCCATTTGTGAACGTCAAAATAAAATGGGAGGGTATGTTTGTTTTTTAGGAGTTGTTACAAAAATACCCTTGCGGATTTGGTTAATCACAGGGAGTATTTCTATTAAACTTCAAGTTTATATTTGAAAAATTGACAAAGTTACTGCGAAAAAACAGTTTTAAAAACTTCAACTCCAACACCTTGTATCTTTTAAGGGAGGCATTATTGTATTATTGTATTAATGAGATGATCTGTTTTTTTGTTACCTCATTTATATTTCATTAAAAAATTGCTTGTTTTATAATTAAGACGTACCTAGCAATTTGCTACGTAAGGCTATATATTTTTTATGTAAATAGGTCATCAATACGCAAGAACATATTATTTTATACACTGATTAATATTGTTTACTTACTCTATAACTTTTATGGTTTAATTCCGCTATTTTATTGAAAAAAATTATTATTGATGAGAACAATTGCAACATCTTCATTTTAAACGCGTTATTTACATTTTTATTTCACATTCCGTTAATAGAAACAGACAAAAATTACTGAAAAAATAACAAATGCAAAGCTGAAAGTGCACATTTTCTATGTAATTATCTAGTATTTATATTTTGTATATTGCTTTACTGTAATATATTTTTATGTAGAAGTTACTTTTAAAAATAAAATATATTTGATCTGAAAAAATACGCAAATAAACTTCTATGTATGTTTACACTTGGTTCTCCAAAAGGAAGAATGATAAGTATATGACATCCTTCCTTCCTTCTTTTGATTGATATTAATCAAATTTTAAAATAATTAAAATATGTTGAAGGAGCATATCGTACAGGTGCTTGCACATCAGTTTATTTTACGCATCATAAATCCGCACTACCTTCAGTAATGCCAATATTTAGAATATAGATAGTGTGGCCTAAATATAGTTTTCAAAGTGAACTATTCTAGGTAGTACACAAATATACATAAATTAAACTGTTTTTGTTTAAATTTTAAATAAGTGCCTTTTTCCAATAATTCAAATATTTACTCAGTATTTCTATTTCATACTCCATTCTAAACGTAATACACTTACGCATCGCAATGCTATTATGGAATAGCACTTTGATGCGTAACTTTAGGATTTAAATTCAGGACTTTTGTGTCAAGCCAAGATAATATCACCATAGCAAATTTAGCGTAGTAGCAGTTATTAGTGTGTCTTTGTTAAGTTTCTAAGCAACTGTTGGAAATAGTTATTTATACATATATAGTTATTAGTTTTGTTCGTTCAGTGGTCGCACGGTTTAAGGCGTCAGTACTTGAATCGAGGTGACTGGATCGCTGTGGGTTCGACCCCCGCAGCCGGTAGATCGTATATAAGCTATATTCGTGGAGAGATTGGCACCCTCTCTGCGGGTATGGTAGGGTGGAAGAATGTTGGCTTGGGTCAATGTGAGAGATTGACACCGGTTGACATTTGACTACCCCCCTAATTAATGAGGTTTTCCAGGTTTCCCTCATTCCTGCACTGAATGGTGGTTAGGGCCTACCAACGTAAGTCGTTCCTGGGCGCAAATGCGGCCTGCTTAATAATAATATGCCGCCCCCTCTCCTGCATAAGTCTTCGACTTCTGGGCTAATCCTCGTGATTAGAATGAGGGGTAGAGATATTATTATTATTATTATTATTATTTATGGTGATTCAGAAACTGCCTAAAACTAATGTTGTCTGTATTTGTAAGAATCCCCGTATATACAATTTTGTAAAAATAAAATAAAAAAAGCACTAAATTATTTAAAAATACGCCTGTGCACGGCACTGGAAACGGGTCCCCTGTAAAACCTGATAAGGCGAAAAATCGGCGACCGGACAAAAAATTTAAAGAAATTTTCAAGGAAAGAAATAAATAATATTTTACGACACCTATTTCTATACAGCAAATTCAACTGCTTTTGTCGCTATTGTTAGACTTGCTACACAGACTATGCGTGTATTCGCGATTCGTTACGCGCGATTCGTGATATGCGAAAACTTCTTGAATAGTGTGTAGAGTCTTGTTCGTTAAAAATCCATTCATAAAAACCATATACACTATGCACGAATTCCTTACAAACTTCGCATCGCGCGTCATAAATCGCGATTTCACTTTGCGTGTATACGCGATTCGTGATATGCGAGGAATTCGTGAATAGTGTGTAGGGTCTTGTTCGTTGAAAATCTATTCATAAAAACCCTACACACGATGCACGAATTCCTTACATGCTCCCCATGTATTTTTGGCTCCCGAAACTGATCCCGGGGTTGGTATAGCCCAGACGTTCCATATTTGCGCGCTACGGTCAAAAAATGACTAAAATTTGGCCATTACCTGGAAATAAGCGCAAAGCTTTATCTTCGCGCCATTGGAGGGTCCAAACATGAATCAGTTGTTGGATAGGACCTCGCACATCCCAATTGTCCCTGAGGGCCACGAATTGGCAGAAAATTTGTCCTAAAAATTTCAAATTGCCAGAAAAATCATATGATTGTGCCGTATGCAGGATCGAATTGATTTAAGAGGATTGTCTTCATGTAGCATTGCACAGTGAATAGACAAAAATAAAAAAATAAAGAAAAATAAAAAAGTAAAAATGAAAAAATTAAAAAAGAAAGAAAGGAGCTACGTCAACTTCGTTAGCAGGGTTGCAGTTCCATAATTACTTTCATTTGGCGTGACCCAAAGCTAACCACTTCTTTACTTTTTTATTTTTTATTTTTAAATTTTTTTATTTTTCTTTATTTTTTTGTCTTTATTCACTGTGCAATGCTACATGAAGACAATCCTCTTAAATCAATTCGATCCTGAATACGGCGAAATCATATGATTTCTTCTGAAAATTTGAAATTTTTTAGGACCAATTTTCTGCCAATTCGTGACGCTTAAGTGACAATTGGGACGTGCGAGGTCTTATCCAACAACAGATTCATGTTTGGCACGGAGAAAAGCTTTGCGCTTATTTCCAGGTAATGACCAAATTTTGGTCATTTTTTGACCGTAGCGCGCAAATATGGAACGTCTGGGCTATACCGACCCTGGAATCGGTTTCGGGAGCCAAAATTACATGGGGAACCATAGGTCGGAGTTCGGGCACAGAACTTTTTTTGCGTAAATCATCAATAGTGTCCACTTTGGTGCAATATACTTCATTTTTTAAATATCCCCACAAAAATAAGTCCAAATGATTAAAAATTCTCCTGATTTTCGTCGTATTAATGCTTGGACACACTGTACATAGTACGAATATAATCGAGCCTCGTGTATGATACGCCACACTGCTGCAATACATCGTGAACGCTCTGGACCTCCATCTCTTCCACGATTCGGTTGCAAATTTCCCGTATCACAACAGCGTTTGCACGACACTTGCAATCACTGCACACCGTTGTAAAAGAAGCTGCATTTGAAACATCACACCATTGATTAAAACGATATCCATCAACTGCGAGTTGCTATAAACGTAAGCCATTTTCGATATTTGAAAAACTAATGTAAATACTTGTATCACAAAAAAGTTAATACGATAAGTAATCGCCAGGCTAGAGACTACAGTGACCCAGCGATATAAAGGTTGAAACTACTAGATCTCGAAAACTATAAGGAGTTTACAAAAAAAAAATGTTTACGAACTCCATTTTTCATGATGCATCTATTCCCAAATTTTTTTAGATAAGTTCTAAATTACCCTGTATATCAAGGGCGTTAGTAGGCATTTAACTAAGGCCTGTAGCATGAAGATAATAGCCTGAGTATGCTTAGGGTATTAAACGCATTATAACGCATGAGATTTATACATAACTTTATACACGGCCAGTATTTAGAACGCTTATAAATTGGCTAATATTATGTATTTAAGTGTTTCGTTAACTAAAGTCAAGTAATTTTTGTTGATAGCTGAATTGACCGTTATGACAGATGCTTAGCAATAATATCAACACGTGATTTTCATGTACACCATATTTAGTACGCGTTCCTTTACAAACACGAAACACTACAACTGAAAATGTGCTGTAAGCCGTGCTCTTTGTGGTCGCATAATTCCGTGTTAAAGGCAACAGTATATCACAACATCGACATTAACAACAAATATTGGAAATTAATAACATTATTAAAAAGAGAAAAATGATTCCAAACTGAAGAAGTAAAAAATATTGACTAGAGTGGAAATTGTCACTTTTCTGAGAGATGAAATAATTTTAATGATCAACGTAAAGTTATCGTTTTCAAATGTAAAATAAAATAAAATGTACCTACATTATTTTATAAATTAGGTGGCACTGATTTTTGGCATATGTGGAGCTGGTCGTAGAGAAGAGTTATGTAGTATAACAATAGAGGACATTCAGGATTTAGATAGTAAGTATAAAAGAATCCAAGAATAAAATACAGCCCATGTTTAGTATAATTGATAATGAAAACAAGTTACCAAGATATTTGGATATGTACATAAGATATACGTCTCTTCGTCAACAGGATACTGAGCATCGACTTTTTTTATATTACGACTTATAAAAATAATAAATGTTCCAAGCAAGTAGTTAGGAAAAATACGGGTAAGATTCTGTGCAAAATAATGTTTTAATTGTCTGTATATCTTGGATAAGAATAAACAAAGATTATAAAAATAGTTAAAAAGAGAAGAGAGAAGAAATCTTTAAAATCTTGGAAAATAACTGTAATTGTAGTGTTTATTATCTGAAATAATACCATATTTATCCATGATTTCTGAAAATTTTGCAAATAATGCATATTTAAAATACCGAATTATTAAAAAGAGAAACTAAACATTATATCAACATTTTCTGTTGGGCATTTCAAACAGTTTCCAAGTTTGTATTTTTAGGAGCATCACCTATAAAACTGTGTTTAAACGTTTATTAGCTGAGAAAATGGAAAGAAAAGAAGTATTGTACCTCTACCTAAATGGGTTGTAACTTATTAAATCCCCCATAAAGTTGAATAAGGATTTCAGCTTTTCACATTGTCCATTCATTTCCGGAATCATCTGTACATATCAACTAAGTACTGTTGTTTGCATTTAATAAAGTCGTTCATATTTAACGAAGTAATTAACGCAATCAAACCTATGACCGTATAATTGCTTTAAATGTATATTGATAGATACATTGTTCCATTAATATAAATTTATTAAAATTATTCGAATACTTCGGCACGATAAAGCAACTTGTATCGACTTATTTGGTGCGCAGAGTAAATTAAATTATCAGCAATAAACCGCGCTATAACCCAAGCAAAATGTGTTTACTTGAGGAAAGAGAGACGTCAACGTGCCCCCAGCATAAACAATGGATTTATCAGGTTTGCACGTGTTCGATAAAGTTACTAATTAGTCACCATATTTAGACTCATTGGAAATATGCACAACACTGATAAAATAAGACTTCTCATCATTTATTTGACACCGTGACACATTTAAAAAGGTATGTAGGAAATTGCTGACACACATGATTTGCTAATATTTATTAATATAATAAATGTAAATACATATTTACATAAATTTAATTTCAGTACCCCATAGTAGGAACTGGATTTTATGCTAATACATAATTATTTTATGCATATTTGGCATATATCTTAAAGTTTTGCCACTTAAGGCATATTTAAAATGTAAAGATTTCCAACTTAAGAGTCCGTTGCGCGCTTGAAACGAACCGAATTTTTACGCTCGGCCCATAACACTTATTTAGACAACGAATAAACATAGCGGTCCAAATAAAAAACAATCGAAAGACAAAGTTGTTTCCTAAGGCTGCTGTGTAATATTTTTTTCAAAATTAGTTTTTAATTATTTAAATTTAAAGAATAAACTGTGCAAGAAATCGTCATATTTACAATTTATTTACTTAAAAATAAAGGCTTAAATTGAAAATTGGTTACACGAGGGAACTAAATCTGTCTTTCAGCTTCGCAACGATACCAAAATTATATCGAATTGATAAAAATTACTCAAAATTCTATGCTAAATGTCGAACGTCTACAACTTCAGAAACGAATACATTTTAAATGCTGCAACCACGTGTGTTTCACTAAGTGGGATGGGCTTAGAGATTGGTAAATGCGGGCAGGACCGGAGTTCAAAGAAATACATAGTCACTTATAATCTATACGTTCTCAGTTGAGATAGTATTGAATTAATCGATCTTATGGAGTTCAATGCTTTTATATTAATTGATAGAAAGTTTTTCCACCTCATGGGGCAATATTATAAGAAATTGATATAAGTTAAGTTAATATTGAGAAAAACAGTGCGGTACAGCCAGGCAATGTTATTTCTTGTAGCGGAAACTTATGAAAATAAATGTTGTAGTAAATGTTTTTAATGCACTGTTTGTAATTATTAGTTTTCGATATCGGTGAAGACAATGAAATTTAATAATACAATTAATAATAATAATAATCTCCGCCTCCAGCCCTAACGCCCGTGCACCCGACCCCGGAGCGCTACCCGAGGTGTGTACAGAGAACGGACTCTTAACATGTGTATTTGGTACAAGGGATGTTTTATATTTTTATCCACAATTACCTTATAATCGGACTTTAATCCACACATATGAACCGTCTAAAGTGATACTTCATCCACCAGTGAAATAAAGTAACTTTATTCCATTAATGCAATAATGAAAAAAGTAATAAATATATAATAAATCAGATTTAATTTATTTACTTATTGACATTAACATTTATACGAGTAGTAATAGATATTTCGTGTAAGGGGTATTTTTAACAAGAGACAAATATTCCAACAAAACAGAACAGATTTATTAAATATGGCTAGCACAACCTTTCGTAAAGAGAGCTATATTCAGAATACTCTTTCTCTAACTTATATCATCTCGTACCTTACTCATTAGTATATATCTACATCAGCTAATATCTATAAAACAATATATAACAGTGACTGTTTAGTCTAAGCCAATATGCGGCATCTACTTGATGTCCATTGCCACTTGTCAAGGACGCATCAAAGAAGAACGGCAAGGAGATATAGTAGGCCCAATTTGACGCCTTCAATATAATAAATCAAATTTATTTACTTATTGACATTAACATTTATACGAGTACGTAGCAATAGATATTTCTTTTTTGTCTTATGACATTTAAATTCCTTTCCGTTAATAACAAACAACCCTTGTAGTATTATTGACATCTTTTTCGGAACGCATAACATCTATTTGTGAAGAATAGAACATAACTTCCTGCTACAGAGGAGCTCTTCCATCCACCATGCTGTTTAATGGTTGTAAGATCAGCACCTTTATTATATGCTTCTGGATTTGCGATTTTTCAGGAATGAATCAACTATTGAGGGTACCTTTGCCAATGTGTTGATTCCAACAGCCTGAGAAGTATATTTTTGATTGATGGATCTTAAAAGGAATATGGTTTGTGTTAAGCGAATTGGGCACAGAAAAATATATTTTCTGCATATTTCAACAGCATTCACGCAAAATCCTTCTTCTATAATTGTAAATTTTCTTGAGATGCTCGTCTTGGTGGTATTAAAACAAGGTAACTGCCAATGTCCTGTACGTCAGGAATTTTCAAATTTATCAGTTCACAGCATCGACAGGCACTAGAAACCTCTATTATTAGTGCAACTTAAAATAATTCAAAGATCACTATACAGGGGTGGCCAGAACTACGGAATAAAATTCATACCTTTTAATAATAATAATATTTTGCAAACACGGAATTCCAGGAAACAACTACTCTGCGGGCTAATGCCCCGACCAGCATTGAATTACACCGGAAAACCTATCTCTCGCCGATCGCGATAAAGGTCGACAGCTTTCAATGGTGTCTACTGCATGTAGAACGCTTCGTGCCTGTGACATTTTCAGTGCGGCATGGAGTAGCGAACGGCCGATAGATGTAGTTAGTTCTACACCGCGTAATAATAATATTTATTTGCTTCAGAATATAAAGTAAAATTACATAATATGCAGCCTCTACATTACATGACATATATATTCACATAACAACAACAACATAGGAATATATAATGAAAATAAATAGTGAAACCCACAGAACTATCGTTGTGCGTGGGTATCTTATTCATGAACACCACATAACTCCCACCAGCTATGCTGATAATTTAAATTTACTGACATATGTTAATACACATTTGAAGCCCTACTAACATATTAACACAAGTAAGTATACAAGAAACATATAAGCAATAACATTATTAAACACTAAAACTAAACACTACTAAGCCAATACATATTTAACATATACAATTCAATTTCTTATGTCTACTAGTGAATGAGCTATATTTCTGTTTATAGACATAATATATTTTTTAATTTTTTTTTTGTAATAGAACTTAAGGTCAAAATGTTGAATCTTTCTTCTTCAGGAAGATAATTGTAAATCCTGCAAGACAAATAAACATAATTCCGTTGTCCTAAAGTTTTTTGACTAGTACTAGTTTTGATAAGTTGCCTCAGTTTTTGTCCTGTAGAATACTGATGATCAATAAAATGTAACTGTGTTCTATTTTTGTATAAATAGATTATTATACTGTACAAAAACAATTGTCTGATATCCAAAATTCCAGACTCCACATAAATGTTATCTGACGGGTAAGTCTTTGGTTTATTATACATTATTTTCAGAATTCGTTTCTGTAGAATTTCTATTTTTTTCATATATACAGTAGCTATACCACCCCATCCTAAAATAGCGTAATCCAGGCGTGAATCAATTAATGAGTAGGTAATATAAAATTTTTAGTTGCTTGATTTGAAGAAAAGTTTTTAAATATTTAAATTTGTAGACTAAACATCTTAGATTATTTGCAACATTTTTTGCATGAACACACACCTTAAGTGACTGTCAATGGTAAGTCCTAAATATTTCATATTATATGTAGATCCTATATACATTTTTGGATGTGATCGAAAGGGTAACAAAGTTTGGTAATTTATTTTTATAAGAGGCAAATGGCACAAATTTAGTTTTATCATAATTTATTGTTAACTGTTTATGACTAAAACAATCGAAAATATAACTAATATCATTCTCTACCTTATTTTGCAAATCGTTCCAGTTCTTTGCAGGGTAAAATATTGCAGTATCATGCGCAAAGCTGTTGATTAACCCCCGACTCTCAGTTGAAAGTATGCTGTTAATATAAACTAAGAATAATACAGGTCCAATAACAGTACCTGGCACACCATATTCTACTATTCTCGGTGGACTGAGTGCAGAATCAATTTTTACAAATTGTGTCCTATTGCTTAAATAGCTGTCCATTAAATCAAGTGCTACACCTCGTATTCCTATATCCTTTTGAATGAGTTATTAGTCTTGTTCGCGGTAGCGATTCCGAACTAGTTCCGGATTAATTTACGAATCTGCTCAAGCGCAGTTTGAATTTGATCGTCCGAAATGCAAACTGCGCTTGAGCACATCCGTAAATTAATCCTGAACTAGTTCGGAATCGCTACCGCGAACAAGGCTAATATAAAACTGAATCCAGCCATACCAAATAAACAAGTTTTATATTGTTAGTTGTGGAAAGACGTGTTTTATATAGCAAATAAACCCAGACAATTCGCGTAAATAAATTTTAAAATGAAATGTAACTAACTGTCCAGTTTGAAAAAAATATGTGCCATGATAATTTGTGTTTCAGATCTCATTTCACACTTTGGATTTAAAAAAATATTTTACATTCTTTATTTTTTTAGTCGACGGACTTTGTATGAATCGTTCGACGCATATTTTCGATGTACAATATCCATTCGCCAGAAAAAAACAGTGTAAACATCGTGATACTACGTTTTACCAAACGGATGCTATACATACAGATATTAAAAATATCTGACCCTGATCTTGAAAACTTTGTCTTTGTCTAGCCTGGTTTTTACGAAACATTCAACTGATTTTTATTTCAGTGTCAGCTGGCAGTTTGATCGTATCTCATGAATATTTTAGTATGTGCGTTAAAAGGAGATCCAAAAATGTTTCTTTAAGTTTATTCTAATTTTAGACAGAAAAATGTACTTTAAAAACAAAATGACGGAGTTGGACAAAGTGGATATTATTAGATTCTAAAGTTCAAGATCAAAAAACAACTTTTTATTACGGTAGTCCCGAAAGTAGGATTAATTATTGCGCTATGAATACGAATATTTTACCGACAACTGCAGATTCTATT
This sequence comes from Monochamus saltuarius, assembly GCA_025584915.1. NCBI lineage: Eukaryota > Metazoa > Arthropoda > Insecta > Coleoptera > Cerambycidae > Monochamus > Monochamus saltuarius. Next base: position 51,834,973 of record CM046725.1, on the reverse strand, counting down.
TTGAAAACTTAAAATGGTTTAACAAAACGTTGAAGTTTTTATCGTTACTGATTTTACAGGTTGTCAAACAGCTGCTTGCAATATATTAGCATCAGTGGCGTTCGTGCCGTTATGTACTCATTTTTGGCAAAAAAATTATATGCTACTGATTTATGGACAAATTGGTATCGCTTTCTTAAAGCAAAGTTAATTCTACTTTAAAAGTGTCTCTTGGACTTTTTCCTCCTGATGCACCGTTTTGATATAAAATGAATTTGTTAACTATTACAATAGGCCAACTTTGGAATGTTAATTAAAAAACAAAAATCTAGGTGGAATGTGTCAGTTTGTCATAAATTCCATGCCAGACTTAAACATGTCTTTGAAGTGTTTAAGTTAGTTTTTAATAATTTTTATACAAAATAAGTAAATATAGTGAATTATTCTTTTGAAGAATTGGTCGTCATACATTATGTACGTATGATGGAAAAACAAACGGAAATTCGAATGAAGCAAGGCGTCTCTATGAAGATGCATTCCTCTTGTGCAAACAGTTTTTCGAATGTTCATATATAGTCTAAGAGCCAGTGGCCGGCAACCTATAAGTAAATGATTATACCTGAAATTTTGCACAGTGAGTCTCTTATACCTATCATTCATGATGTGGGGACTCGCTATGCCCGGCGAGGCCGACTCAAGAGTTACTCAGGTGCGAGAAGTATGAAAATGTAATCAACTTCGTTATTAAATTAACAAAGCTGCCGTTTGAAAATTTTAAAATATACAATTATTATTATATAAAAATAACAAAGACAGACTATTACCGTGCTTCTAAGGTCATGGCAGACACTTGTGGAATTGGCAAAAATTATAAATTTCAAAAGTATTTGATTAAATCTGATTTTTGACGTTAAAGAACTGTCAAAAATGTCAAGCATTGTAATCGACACCACCAAATCTCAGAACCTGTGCCAGAAATAGAGGTTATTTTTTACTTATATTATTTTAATATAAAAGCTGCTAAATATAATAAATAATAAAAATAAATGCCTAATTTGTCAGATCTGAAATTTTAAAATTTTCAAACAGCAGCTTTGTTAATTTAATAACGAAGTTGGTTAAATTTTCATACCTCTCGCACCTGAGTAACAGTTGGGTCGGCCTCGCCGGGCTTAGCGAGTCATCACTTCATGAATGATAGGTATAAGAGACACACTGTGCAAAATTTCAGGTATAATCATTTACTTATAGGTTGCCGGCCACTAGCTCTTAGACTAAGACGTTTGAGGGAAACGGGAAAAGTAACAGGGAATTTCGTAGGTTGTAGGGCGAAAAAAATTGCATAAACAGTGGAAACTCCGGAAAATGTTTTCAAGCGGTTGAACAAAATCCTGCAATAAGTATAAGGCATCTGGGAAATGACTTAAGGAATATAATGTATGGCGAATACTCCAAGAGCAGCAACTATATCCTTACCATCTGCAGAGAGTTCAAGTCTTCTCTGAAGCTGATTTTCCAGTCAGCCTACAGTAGTCATCAAAAATGCAAAATATTGGCAATTTATTTCTTTCAGTTTGTTCATGGATGAAGCTTAATTTACCAGAAATGGTGTTTTTAATTGTCACAATTAACATTTTTGGGTGGATGAAAATTCATGCATTATTCATGAATCGCGACACCAGCAGCAATTTTTAGTCAATGTGTGGATAGAAATTATTGAAAATTAGTTGGACCCTTTTATTTTTCCGAGAAGATTAGATGGACGAACATATCTGGATTTTTACAGGAAAATCTACATATCCTTCTAGAAGCTTTTTTTGTGGAGGGAGGGTCATGGAGACCAGATGCCTATGCTCTATCTGCAACAGCTATTGGCATTTCGTCGAATTCGTAGAGTAGGTATTTCATTTCATCACTCTATATTTTAATTATCCTCACCCAAAGCTTGTCTCCTTAGCTACTTCTCACATTTTTTCTTCATTATGGTCGTCAAAAAATTGTCTAGCCCTCTTTACTTCCTACCATTATGTCGCCATATTTTCAGTTGTTGTTCTGTTCCAACCCTTAACTCCACTTGTCTCCTTTCCTCGTTCCATCTTGGGCATTCGAAACACGTGTGCATCATCACTTCGGCACAACACGGACATCTATCTTCGATCGTTTTTCTTATCCAATAGGTATATGTACCGAATGAACCGTGACTCGTCAGAGCTTGCGTCATAAAATGTGAGCAATTTCTGTGTCCGCATCTCACCCACGTTTCCAGATTTCTTATTATGGTCTTCGTCCATTGCCCCTGACTGTCATTTTCCTCCCACTCCTCCTGTCACCTGTGTATGGTTCTTCTTCTCTCCTCCTCTTTAGCTGCCTTAGTAGCTCCATCTTTCCTCTCAAATATCCTCCTCCTTTTCTCGACCATCAAATGAATGGGAACAATGCCTGTCACCACTTGGATTGCTACAGGTGACACCGTTCTGTAAGCTGATCCTACTCTGATCAGCGCCTTTATTGCCCATCCTCATTACCTCGCACTATACTGGGGCAACATAAATCAAAGTGGAGCATACCACGTTATATAATAATCTCCTCTTTGCATAAGAGGGGCCTTTCACATTTGGCATCATTCTAGGCAGACGTCCCACTCTTTTGTTAGCCTTGGCAATTATCTCCATTACATGTCTTCCAAAATTTCTGACATCATCTATCCACACCCCCATGTATGTTATTGCCCTTTTTGATATAATAACAGTAGTCCCTAAATTAAAGGTTATTTCATTCTTCTTCCTAGGCCCTCTTACCATGACCGTCTCTGTTTTTTTTGCTGCCAACTCAAGAACTCTGTCGTTCATCCACTCCCTGATCATAATTAGCGCTCTCCCCATTTTACTCTTAAGCTCCTTCGAGTCTGCCTCAGCTACCAACGCTAAATCGTCCGCAAAACCGATCGTCTTGAGTATGATTGGCCAATTCATATATTATATTCCTTCTAGAAGTTGTCCCTTGTAATGTTCGTTGTCGTTTATGGTTTATGCACGACGGGGCACCTTCTTATTTTAGTCGCAATATAGGAGACTATTAAAATATTCCAAGAAAACGTTCTAGAAAATTGAACTGGCGGACCAACTCTTTGGCCACTCCGATTACCCGACTTAAATCTGTGCGATTGTGTGTATTCTACCCATACAGCGAATAAAGCTGCATTACTGGAACGTATTACCAATGCCTGTGAATCAATTCGCCAAACACCTGGGATATTCCGAAGAGTTAGAATACAGATGCGAAGGCGATACCAATTTGTCCAAAAATTAATGACGTACAATTTTTTTGCTAAAAATGAGTACTTAATGTCACGAACGGCACTGAAAGATAAATTTATAGACGTAAAAGTAGCCCTTTCCTATACACTGTTGTGTACCAAATTTCATCTCAATATCTCGATTGGCTTTCGAAAAATGAAGACGAGGCATTTCTGGATCCATGTTTATACAGGGTGAATCAGAAAGAATGGATCAACACTAACCTGGAGATACTAGACGTCAAAATATTATGTTTAAGCTCATCATGTCTTATATGAATGTTACAGGGTGTTCAAGGTTTAAATTTTGTTCTGAATTTCTCAATAATTGAGACAGTTTTGATAGCATGACTTTGAAAATTGGTAGTGTTGGTATTTTAGTGTGAGAATTACGAATTTGGAGCTTATTTCGACGTTGTTTCTGGAGGGTGCTAGTTTCGTCGTATTATTTAAGTAAATCAAAACTTATTATTTTTTTTATCTGTTGGGCTATGCTTTATGCTCGTATTTTTTGTTTTTCCGGAGTTCAATTCTTGGGGTTCTGGGGTCCCTTGAAATTGGGCCTAAAATTTTGTTATTTGCAAATTTCTCCGGAATCCCTAAGCCGATGTTAATAGAATGTGGCATGGGGCTGTAGATCTCAACATTGTTAAGAAAGTAGTTTTGTCAAGCATCACAGAGGGCGCTAATGCCACTTAGTTTTTTGAAAAACTTTTATTTTCATTTTGTTTTTAAATATTTTGCCAGTGCATTAGAAGCACCATTTGATTCTACACAAAAAAGTACTCTTTTTTGTTTTATTTTAAGATTAATATTTCAGAAAAAATTGGTCAAGCTGTAGACTATATGTAGCTTATAAAATCAATGGTACTATTCATTGACAAACTTCAAAAATTCTGAATGCATAAAATGAAAAAGGTGGCTGCGAAGATAATTCAAATAGATTGAGTGGCAGATGTCAATTCGTATCCGTTCATTTAATAAATATAGTACCATAATCTGTTGTACAACACAAACATTTTTTCTAAAAAATATTCGTTTTGTGGTATCCTTTTCTTACATCTTGTTTACGGATTTTTCAGTTGCATTTGCCAATGGTTAAACGACAGTTTTAGCAGCTTTTTCTGGAAAATTAATTTTCAAATGAAATTAAAATTAATATTCGAATGCAATGGAAAAAAAAATAGAAACCAAAACGGAACAAAAGGTTAAAAAAGAAACAGTGCTTTTACGCATAACGAGCGCCCTCTGTGGTATTTGACACAACTACTTTCTTAAAAATATTCACATAGACTACCTACAACCAAATTCTATTAAAATCGGCTTAGGGGTTCTGAAGACATTTGCAAAACACAAAATTTTAGGCCCAATTTCAAGGAGTCGTAGATCCCCCAGAAATTAGAAATCGGAAAAAATACAGGTCAATACGTATATGTATTTATTTTTTCCCTAATATTTCTGAATCACCCTGTACAATGGTACCTTTCTAATTTTGTTTCAATATTTATAGAGTGACCAATATTAAATCTCTACAAATAACGCCGACGGGGCTTGCCAGGGCAGGAGGAGGTTTCCAGAGCCGCAGGCATCGGCCGCAATTGCGGTCGAGGCTGACCGGAGAAGGGAACCCACCTCTACGAGGCGTCCAGGCCTACAGCGATGAAGTGGGTAAATAGAGATAGTCCCTCTCGACCCCGCTCATCCGAGGTCACTTATCCTGCCCAGGATATTGGCGCGCGTACAAATAACGTTTTGAATTATAATTTAAAAATTACTAGAATTTAATGTTATAAATGCGATATATAAATTAAAACGTCGAAATGCTTATTTAATTTCCTGTATAATAATAAAAATACATTTGTAAATTGACTGGCTCTGCCATTTTTTATTCATGTTTTAATGTATGTTATTAAAATTGTATCAGCGAAACGTGTAATTACATCACCTGCAATTGGAAATCGCGTGCAAATTAAATTACAGATTATTTATTGCTTTTAATAAGTAATGGATACCTAATATTAATAATAACAGTGGAATATAAAAAAAATGAATTTTTTAGGTAATACTATTATTACTAACTCTTTGCAATCAATATAGTAGTAACGCTAATCAATCTATATGCATAATCTATTATATTTCAGTAGGTATTGTGCAATTTTTGCCATAATAATTTGAAAATCAATTCAAAAAACGCGTTCTTAATGATCAAAAGTATATGAATATCACAGATCTCTATAAAAACATGGATTGTGATTGCAATATAAAATTCAAAAAGTTCAGTCGAATTGCTTGTGTTATAGTTTTGATCTGATTGCACACATACAATATAATTTATTTCAAATATGTATCAAATGAAACCGTACGTTTTATAAATTTTATACAGGGATTGTCAGAGGTACGGAATAAAATTGATATCTTTTGAATGAGTTAATTTTTTTTAAAACACCGGAACACGTTAACTGATCTTGATTTCTAACCCCCAGTTACCCCTATTTTTTTCAAATGGAAACATAAGGCATGAGAGGGCTCGTTGAAAAGCTTATAGAAAACCGAATCCGGCCATACCAAATAAACAAGTTTTATGTTTTCAATAACAAATTTTTTTTCATTTAGAAATTGAAACTACTAGATAATTTACAAAAATAAACTCAAATGCTAAAAATGTCCTTCATTCCCTATTTGGCATAGTGACGATGGTAAAAGCTGTCCACAGCATTCCGAATGACTGGTAAATTTTGCATTTCCGCCCTAATCTTGTTCTTTAAATTCTCAATATTATCCGGTCTGTCCTGGTAGACTGTTTCTATCAAATATCCCCAAAGAAAATAATCCAGAGGTGTTAAGTCGGAGGATTTTGGAGGCCTTTTAACTGTACCCCGTCTACCAATCCAACGATTTGGAAACATTTCATTTAAGTATCTTCGAACATCAATACCAAAATGTGGGGGAGCGCCATCTTGTTGGAACTAAATTCTTTCATTCTTTGAATTGTACCCCGTCTACCAGTCCAACGATTTGAATACATTTCATCTAAATATCTTCGAACATTAATACCAAAATGTGAGGGAGCGCCATCTTGTTGGAACTAAATTGTTTCATTCGGTATATCTGGATCAATTTCATGAGGAAAAATCACAGCTAGAGCAGGTATCAGGTCAAATGTTAGGAAATCCAGGTAGCGTGCGGCAGTAAAATTTTCTTCAAAAAAAGAAGGAGCCCATGGTGATACCTGCCCATACATTAACTTTCTGGGGGTGCTGCGTATGCGATTAGCATGTCCAGTGTGGATTTTCCTGGGACCAAAAGCGATAGTTGTGCCTGTTAACCACGTCATTTAAATAAAACGTAGCTTCATCCACAAAAAGTACGTCTCGTTGAAAACCATTGTTGCCGTCACACCGTCTCATCATTTCCTCACAAAATTGTAATGGCCTATCATAATCGTTTTCCAAAAGCTCTTGGACAAGACATACCTTATAGGGGTAGTATTTCTCTTGTTTCAAAAATAGTCGAATTGCAATTCGAGAAGCATCGTGATTGCGGGCCAATGAAACAGTTGAAGTATGAGGATTTTCAACAAGTTCTAATGCAATGTCTAAATTTCTTTCTTCATTCAAAGCACGTGTCCGTTCAGTTTTGTGCAAAGTCGGTACTGTACCGTGTTTCTCAAATTTGTGAACTATTTTACTAACTGTCCCTTGCGAGATTTGGTTTTCGGGGTATTTCGCATTAACTAAATCGCGCACATCAGCCTGACTTCTTAATAAACGTATGTCCTAGAGCTAGAGCCATTAATTTTTTAGATACAGGGCGTGTCATATATAATTTTGGATGTAAAGTTTTTAAAACAACATTAGTACGCGGTGTAGAACTAACTACATCTGTCGGCCGTTCGCTACTCCATGCCGGACTGAAAATGTCACAGACACGAAGCGTTCTACATGCAGTAGACACCATTGAAAGCTGTCGACCTTTATCGCGATCGGCGAGAAACGATATTTTGCAAACACGGAATTCCAGGAAACAACTACTCTGCGGGCTAATGCCCCGACCAGCATTGAATTACACCTGGAAAACCTATAGCAACAGCTAGAGTCATTCGTCAGACGCCCACCAGACATATACCGGTTTCGAGCTTATTAGCTCTCATCAGTATGCCATAGGTGAGGTATCCGACGAATAATCCTAGCTGCTTTCGTCTGTCTAACCCGACAGAAGGGACCATGAGTACGCGGTGTAGAACTAACTACATCTGTCGGCCGTTCGCTACTCCATGCCGGACTGAAAATGTCACAGACACGAAGCGTTCTACATGCAGTAGACACCATTGAAAGCTGTCGACCTTTATCGCGATCGGCGAGAAACGATATTTTGCAAACACGGAATTCCAGGAAACAACTACTCTGCGGGCTAATGCCTCGACCAGCATTGAATTACACCTGGAAAACCTATAGCAACAGCTAGAGTCATTCGTCAGACGCCCACCAGACATATACCGGTTTCGAGCTTATTAGCTCTCATCAGTATGCCATAGGTGAGGTATCCGACGAATAATCCTAGCTGCTTTCGTCTGTCTAACCCGACAGAAGGGACCATGAGTACGCGGTGTAGAACTAACTACATCTGTCGGCCGTTCGCTACTCCATGCCGGACTGAAAATGTCACAGACACGAAGCGTTCTACATGCAGTAGACACCATTGAAAGCTGTCGACCTTTATCGCGATCGGCGAGAAACGATATTTTGCAAACACGGAATTCCAGGAAACAACTACTCTGCGGGCTAATGCCCCGACCAGCATTGAATTACACCTGGAAAACCTATAGCAACAGCTAGAGTCATTCGTCAGACGCCCACCAGACATATACCGGTTTCGAGCTTATTAGCTCTCATCAGTATGCCATAGGTGAGGTATCCGACGAATAATCCTAGCTGCTTTCGTCTGTCTAACCCGACAGAAGGGACCATGAGTACGCGGTGTAGAACTAACTACATCTGTCGGCCGTTCGCTACTCCATGCCGGACTGAAAATGTCACAGACACGAAGCGTTCTACATGCAGTAGACACCATTGAAAGCTGTCGACCTTTATCGCGATCGGCGAGAAACGATATTTTGCAAACACGGAATTCCAGGAAACAACTACTCTGCGGGCTAATGCCCCGACCAGCATTGAATTACACCTGAAAACCTATAGCAACAGCTAGAGTCATTCGTCAGACGCCCACCAGACATCTACCGGTTTCGAGCTTATTAGCTCGCATCAGTATGCCATAGGTGAGGTATCCGACGAATAATCCTAGCTGCTTTCGTCTGTCTAACCCGACAGAAGGGACCATGAGTACGCGGTGTAGAACTAACTACATCTGTCGGCCGTTCGCTACTCCATGCCGGACTGAAAATGTCACAGACACGAAGCGTTCTACATGCAGTAGACACCATTGAAAGCTGTCGACCTTTATCGCGATCGGCGAGAAACGATATTTTGCAAACACGGAATTCCAGGAAACAACTACTCTGCGGGCTAATGCCCCGACCAGCATTGAATTACACCTGGAAAACCTATAGCAACAGCTAGAGTCATTCGTCAGACGCCCACCAGACATATACCGGTTTCGAGCTTATTAGCTCTCATCAGTATGCCATAGGTGAGGTGAGGTGAGGTGAGTCCGGCATGGAGTAGCGAACGGCCGATAGATGTAGTTAGTTCTACACCGCGTACTCATGGTCCCTTCTGTCGGGTTAGACAGACGAAAGCAGCTAGGATTATTCGTCGGATACCTCACCTATGGCATACTGATGAGAGCTAATAAGCTCGAAACCGGTATATGTCTGGTGGGCGTCTGACGAATGACTCTAGCTGTTGCTATAGGTTTTCCAGGTGTAATTCAATGCTGGTCGGGGCATTAGCCCGCAGAGTAGTTGTTTCCTGGAATTCCGTGTTTGTAAAACAACATTGTTTAGCAAAATTTGACTGGTATGTTTTTGCTGGTGTCGAACATATTATCAACTTTTTTGTACAAAGTACACTTTAATCTGTAATTTGTTGCCAAGTTTACACAGCCCCACATAATCTTCTACATCAACTACTAGTTTAAAATGCCAGTTGTATTAGTCTAAAATTAGCATTACCACTTCGTAGATTTATTTTGTGTTTATTCTTTCTCCGTGTTAATCCAAAAGCAAATAAAATAGTTCTTTTCATAATTCAGCAACGAATTCCATTGTTTTTTGGTGCATTTTTTATGGTCAAGATGATTTAGTTATACTTTCTAGTTATTTTTCCCCTGGGTATACATATAAATGCCTTCCTCATTCACTTATCTTATTTTAAAAACAGAGAATAGTTGCTAGCACTATTCCGGTGACATTTTTATATATTTATTTATTTACTGTAACTAGTTAGGTTTTCCCATTTTAAATCACGTGATATTATGTAAAACTTGACTTTATACGATAAAGGGCTGTTATTAAATTTGTTAATAATGCACCGTTTTCGAAGAAAATGCAAGTCTATAAGCACTGACTTTGCTACATAAGATCTCGTCAGTGCTAGTATTGGGTGAGATCAAAAATATTGCTAAATTTTCACTTATAATATCACAAGAACTTAAAAAATGCCCGAAAATTTTTTTGGTTGCCATGGTAGCGAGTCAAAAAATAAAGGATTCATTTTGGTTTTAAAGTATTTTAGAGATGTTAAAATATCAGGTATCGCTGTAATGGAACTTATTTATCAAAGGTGTATGACTCAAACCTCGAACTCATCCATTAATATATCATATTTTATATAAAAAATTCCGATATGTTCTTCATTCTCTGATTTGAATAGTAGTTTGTTTATTTGGTGAATATTGTAAACGCACTTCTATAGGGTGCGGCGATAAAGTCTTACCAACATTTTTGTGGTACTTCCGGTTTTCCCGGAAATTACGTCATCTCTATTATTTTATATGGAATACAAATATATTTGTTCCAGATATCGAATCTTAGGTAAATTCTGAGTCAGATGATATGGCACAAAGCCTTTCAAACCTTAACAGATCGTTTAAAAACGAAGACAAATAAATGAATGAATAAAATATTTAACAATACGTATGACTTTATCGTCACACTATAATAATAACTGGGCCCATGCCATTTAAAAAATGTACAAGATTGTTTATGGAGTATCTGCAGCTTCACTAGCAAATCAATAGCATATCGGTGTATTCACTGCTGGTATAAGTTTCCGTTATGATTATGTAGCATCGCGTAACAAACCACAGAATAAAAATATTAACAAGTTTAGAATATTCACTAAAAGAAAAAAATACTATTCAAATCAGAAAATAATCAATATACCGAAATTCTGTTATACAAAATATGACATATCAATGGAAGAGTTCGAGGTTCACAGATCACTTGATAATGAGTACTATTACAGATCATCTGGTTGACTTTACAGTTGTTTGCATTTTCCACGAAAACGGATTATTACATACAAATTTATTAATGGCACCTTTTTTGTGTAAAATGAAGCTTTACATAATATCACGCAATTTAGAATGGGAAAAATTTAAGAAAAGTTGCAGAATAAAATCTGAGCGGAAGTACTAGGACTAGCGCCCTCTACTTTGTCCAGAAAAACTGTTAACACAAAAGTGTTCAGCACCACCAAAAACGTACCTGTGTCATATTTCACATTTTGATAAAATATGATTTCATTCAAAATTTGATTTTCTAAAATTATCTTAGATAACCTGTATGTATAATAGCTCTAGGACACACGTATATTAAGCTAATCCCACTTAACTTTCAACGTTTTATCAGCTCTACCAACATTGCCATGTATTTTTTAAACACTCTGTATAGGAACCATAGGGTACATGTTGTTGGTATTAATACCAACTTTTAACGTGTGTGGGCCCTCAGGAATGTTCAAATAATTGCAGAAGGCCGTGAAATCGACACCGCCAGGTATCTGATAACCTATGCCAAAAAAGAAACAATTAATTAAACTGTTATAATATGGTAGAAAAACTAATTAATGCAATAAATAATAATAATTTGTCAGATTTGACATATCTGGCAATTCCTCGGAATGTGGACGGCTTACATACCTCAAAATTTGTAACCAAAAGTGAAGCCTGATCTTGATTTATCTGATAGCGAAACTTATATAACCAATGACGATAATATAAAAAAAAATAAACAATCAGCAATGTCAGTAGTCAGCTGTCACCATGTCAAGTAGATGTTGAGTATATATGCAAAACCTTCCTGGCAAAGGTAAGCGTAAAATCATTTGTTATGATACATTATTCATAACATATTTATATTTTTTGCATTACTTGGAAATCAATTATTAAATATATTTTGGCAAACTTATTATAATGTCATAGGAACTACTGGTTACCTAAGTAAGCAGTATTCCAAATTTGTGTAAAGATTGTGTAAATTATTTTTAAAAGAAATCACGTCAACGTCAAGTAGAAAGAATGAGCATTTCCGACATAATAATTGATTTCAGTTCAATGCAGAACGTAGCAGATATCGTTAGAAATCAATAGAAGAAAACAATAGTTTTGTTCCTAGAGCGCAAAAATTGGTTTCAAACTGTCAGGGATTGCTTGACCAGGCGAATATTGCTTTGATATCGCTGAAAGTATAGGAGCAACATAATTGGTCGCATATCTGTGATAGTTTGAAACAGTCTCAAACTGACTCTTGGAACAAACCTTATACTAACCAACAACACCGTCATTTTGAAACTGCTGTTTAGGAAACCAAAAGGATAGAAAACAAGGGACATTTTAATTGTTGGTACTGCCCATAAGTTTGGACGCTTGCTGGCCAAGTTTAAAGTAAAGTATTACTAAGTACTAACCATTAATGAAAGTACTCCGATCATCTATTTCGTTGACAATTTTTAAACAAATAAATCTTCTTCAAATTGGTGCTGCTACTCCATGCTGAAAACTAGTTTGGCTGTGTAAAATGTCCTAGACTAATGGTATTTTTTAAGGGAAAAACATGTATAGAGGCCTAAAAATCCGGTGTATTTAGTAGAGAAGAGATGGGTAGGTCCTTTATGGAAGCAATAGATGATTTTTTTTTTATGATAAAGGTAGGATTTGTTGTATTATTTATTAAGATTCAACTTCGTTTCAGACACAAGAAAATGTAGTAGCTCTTAAATGCTACTTCCCTTGTCCATAGGATTAGGAATAGGAATGAATAACATTTTATAACACCTGTTTTATATAGCAAATTTGGTTGCTTTTGCCTCTATTGTTATTAATTATTAATAGAATTAATTTGTGATTTTAATTAACTGACATATCTGACGTCACATCAAAATTTTGGGCCCGTCTTATCCAGTTTCTATAGGGTTTGTTCCAACAACAGCAAGAATCGATTCCGAACCGTTCAGAACTATTCAGTTAGTTTAGTTGTTAACGTACTTTTGGCGAATGCAACGTAAGATGGAGTTGATCAAACATTTCTGACAGTTCTGAATCCGTTCTCGACGGCAAATGTTTATGTGTCTTGCTTGTTTTGAACTCGTAAGTTATTGGTAGTAACTATGATATATTTGGGTAAATCATCAATAGTAGGTATCCATTGGACCATCACTCGAGTTATCAATCGGTTTTTGAAATCACTTAAATACTCAGTATTCGGTTATTGAAATAACTCGGTTTTTCCCAACACTAATTTTTACCTCTATAAATGATACTGCAGAAAACAACTACTTTGCGGACTAATGCCCCGACCGGCATTGAATTATACTTGCAGTATCTATGTGAAACAGCCAAGAACCCTTGTCGGCCACTCCACCAGACATAGACCGGTTTCGGGCTTGTTAGCCCTCATCAGTATGCCATAGGTGAGATGACCGACAATTGAACTGGCTGTTCCTTCATATGTAGTTTCACATATAAATCGAGTGCAGGTGAGATGTAACTGGTCTGCTACTTCCTGCTCGGCCTAAGCGGCTCGACTTGCAGAAAGCGACCTACAATATCGTAGGTACTTAACCGCAGACCTCTCGCCCCGGGCGATGCGCCATTAAATCTATAAATGATACTGCAAGAAACAACTACTCCGCGGGCTAATGCCCCGACCGGCATTGAATTATACCTGCAGTATCTGTGTGAAACAGCCAAGAACCCTTGTCGGCCACTCCACCAGACATAGACCGGTTTCGGGCTTGTTAGCCCTCATCAGTTACATCTCACTAATTTTTACCGCCAATTTAAATTTTGTCGCTTATGCCGTTTTAAAGAAAAATGGTGGGTGCTAGCGTAATATTACGCTAGTAGACCATTGAATTGATCGGCAACTAACAACGATAGCAAACTGATTTGCACCATATTTTAATGCTCCACATTCAAAAGGTCCACAGTTTTTTTTTTTTAAATAAAATGTGTCGCTGCCTTCCGCTTGTCTAAAAATTAAAAAATAGGCATTAGTCAAATTCCATTAATATTAGTCAGTTTCTACATCATTAAAATTGGAAATTTTGAATTTGGAAACGACAATAAATGCAAGAATTTCATTTTTTGGTTATTCCATCTTGCTGAGTAATTCAATGATATTGTCACGGGTTTCCCAATCTGACTTTTTCTTTTACCAGAAAAACAATCCGTTAACTATTATTACACTTATATTTATTAACTACTCTGTACACTACTGATTACTAATTACAACTAAACTAAACACTATTTAATTAATCGCTCTGAATCTCCAGGAAATCTTCAACTAAACACTTCAATTTAAGACTGTAATTCAAGACTGTCTAACTCTGGCCGTTTATTCTTCTTTTATAGACCAAACGAATATTCCAGGTATTTTGTAGCATCTCTAGATCCATTTCTCGAACGACTCTTGACCGCTTCTCGTCGATTCCCAATAATTCCAATCGCGCCTCAATACACGGCATTATTTATTCTTTTACCATAATCGCGTAGGGGCGATCGGGGCAATTTAGCGTTTCGCGATACCACAGTCGTCGTATTGGGTGCGAGCGGGGCAAATTCTGTGACAATATGCTAGCACAATATTAAGCTAGCAGTCACCATTTTTCTCGAAAATGGCAGAAGTTAGGTACAAAATTGAATATGGTGCTATGGTGGTAGTAACAAAATATCTAGATGCGTTTTTGGCGTCTATATTTGATTTTTCGTTTTTAGACAAACGTATATAAATTAGCAACACATTTTTAATTGTCTATATGAGTTTTATGGCAATTTCTTTTAATTTTTGAAAAAAGCTATACCTACACTTTCTGAAAGTACTCCAAGAGCAACCAAATATGGCGAAAAAATCGTTTTGCTATCATTGCTACAAAATTGAGACTTGTAGTACAAATTGGTGTGGTGTTGGTGGTATTGTGGTATCGTCCCCATTGCCCCCATTAAATCTGCGCGTATGATGTATTGTACGGCTTAGATAATTATTTGTTTATACTATTGGCAGCACTCTTTCCTTTTATTCATCTCCACAACAAGCTTTATTTTTATCTGGGCTGAAAGTACAAAGGCTGACTGCTAAATATAGTAAGGGAGGTATTGAACCGTCAACAGCTATTTACCAAGAACTGTGTTTATGAACGTAGAAACTATTTGTTGTATGGTTCCCGTACGCTTGCGAGCATTAACATAATTGTATGCACTTTAACAAATGGTAGGTTGTATTCGATGTGTAATTGATACATCAACCGATAATGTTTTCTTTCCCTATAATGAACTTTTTATTATCTACAATGGCGGGCGAAAATGATAAATTACAACTAAGTACTTCCTAGTACACTGCTGTGCAAGAAAATATTAACAGAGAACGAAAAAATTACTGAACAGGTATAAATCGATTACCTATAGGAAACTGTAAACGAAGGAATGTTAACAAATCTTTCAACGCGCACCATTCGTTTCTTTCGGTTCAAAATAAGAAACGGCGTATAAAATATAGGTACTGATAATAATTCATTTTAGCTCCATGTAGTTGTAAAAAATATATTTTCTGACACAGCATTAGATGGCAGAAATAGTATATTGTTAAATTAGGATTAAAAGTGTCACTTTTGTGAGACAAAACACTTTTAAATCAAATAAAACATGGCATTTTTGCTCCAACTGAAATCTCCCATTTAATTTAGATAATAAAGCAAAATAGGTAAGTAGGATATATCAATGTAGTCGTGGATACTTTGTCAAACATTAGTCGTCATATTGGTAATTGAGTTCATTTGTAATTGTTTGTGGTTTAATTTGCTGAAAAATGTATAAAAAGGGAATGTAATGAAGATTTAGATACTGGATACTGGAGTGTTCGAAAGAAGTTTCTTTGAATCTTCTCCCAAAGAAATCTCGAGAAATTTATAAATGTGTCTACCAACGTTTTATGGATTGATGCAAAGAAAAAATTAAGTTGCATTCAGAAGATTTATTGATGGTGTATTTCTCAAACTTAGCAAATAAAATGAAACCGTCAACGCTTTGGTAATAATTTTCGATGTTGCGGTCAATATAAAGAAGCGGATTGATATAAACAAATATTCAAAGTTACATGATTTACTCAAGAGACAAAATGAGGGACATATACCGAATTGCGAGTATTTACGAAGAAACAAGTTAATTGCTTTTTGAATAGAACACCTGATAATTTAGGTAAACGCTTTAAAAATATTTTTTTTTAAAAAGCTTCTTTAAAGGTGCATACCCTTCTAATAAATGAGTCAATTTAACAATTGATAATGTTGTAGATGTGACATCCGCTTTAATTATAAAAATTCCCAATACCAAAACCAAGAGACCATGTGCTTTTACTATGCTGTGAGACAATTATTTAAGTTTTTGTTGAAAATATGTTGCTCTGCGTCTACCCAGATTATTTCTCAGATATCTTAGCGGAAAATGTCATTGAATGATGGTCGGTATTTATAAAATCTGTGCAGTCTCGCAAAAAGTAGCAATTTTTTTGTAGATGAACAACTGGAAAGAGTACAGTGGACACGCATTACAACGAACGTTTGCTACTCTTTTAGTTGACGGATAACATGGACGATGGAAATCGAGCACTGTGGCGGAAGGCTATATTGAAGACTCACTTTTGAATAAAGAAAATGCTGCGAAAAGAATACTGAACGTTGTAAGTGGTAATGATAAACCAAGCACCATTGCCATTTTGATTTCACAACATCTGAAAATAATATGAATATAACTATTAATGTAAACGTAACTGCTTTGAGAATTGCTCCAAGAATGAGGGTAGTGGCAGTGTCAATGGTTTATTTTGTATTTCTCAAAATCAGTGTCATTCTAGTTCATTGAACTCTATTCAAAATGGACCGTTATTACAAGTTTAAAGAGTTCAGTTAAACCATCACCCAAAGATAGAGTAACTTGGCTCACTCTCCGTTTTGCGGTTAAGTTTCCCTCCCGTCACATCCCTTTGCATTTCAACCTAACATCGATCCCTTTCCTAGCAGGCGATCGATATTACCATAACGGTACAAACCACTGATTACAAAAATTAAAATATACAATGGCATAGGTTACAGGATGTTAAAATAACTTTCAGATACAAAATTACTATGCAAGGGTTTTTTAAATCTCAGAATAAGACGAAAAGTCTATACAGGGTGTTAAAAAAAGGAAATAGTATGAACCAAAATAAGCAGAAAAGTCTTAATAAACATGGGTCCAAAAAGTAACGGTTGCGGAGATATGGACCACTATTCGCCTTTCAGACATTTTATATTATTAAGAATAAACCGACAAAGGAAGCTTTTAACAAACAAAAAACAAAGTTACAGAAGATGTTCAAAGTGCCCTCCGTCCATTTCCAAGCAGGCACGACATCTTCGTCTCAACGATATTCGAACTCTTTCGAAGACACCCTTGGTTTGGATTTCTTGACACTTTTGATTAATCCGTAGCTGCAGATCTTCCAGGCTATTTACAGGAGTACCATACACTAATGTCTTCAAATATCCCCAAACAAAGAAATCTAGAGGGTTCAGATCAGGCAATCTTGGAGGCCATAAAACAGGTCCGGCCTGATCTGAACCCTCTAGATTTCTTTGTTTGGGGATATTTGAAGACATTAGTGTATGGTACTCCTGTAAATAGCCTGGAAGAGCTGCAGCTACGGATTAATCAAAAGTGTCAAGAAATCCAAACCAAGGAGGGTGTTTTTGAAAGAATTCGAATATCGTTGAGACGAAGATGTCGTGCCTGCTTGGAAATGGACGGAGGGCACTTTGAACATCTTCTGTAACTTTGTTTTTTGAAAGCTTCCTTTGTCGGTTTATTCCTAATAAAATAAAATGTTTGAAAAACGAATAGTGGTCCATATCTCCGCAACCGTTACTTTGCGGACCCGTGTTTATTAAGACTTTTCTGCTTATTTTGATTCATACTATTACCTCCTGAAATTTTTTACACTCTTTTTTTAACACCCTGTATAAACGTACAGGTTGTTTTCGTGAAAGGTTAGTTCTTGATGATGGTTTTAATTAGTATTTCTTAAACGTGTAGAGATAAATTAAAGAAATTTAGCACACTCCCATATTTTATTTCTGAAAATCTAAAAAGAAATCAAAACAATTTGTCCAGGGATGGGTAAAACAAGAGGAGTAGTAATACCCAAACTTTTTTGTGTATATTTTTTAGATAATTTCATAGCGTAAGCTCTAAGAATTTTTACATAAAAAAGGTACGTATTCTTGTTGAAATTCGGTGTTGGCTTTCTGGAGAATGCTAAATCTCGTTAAAAATCTATAGAACTTGACACATAGTTGGCATTTAAATGAAACAAAATAAACAATTTTGACATCAGTCAATACTTGTATGCATGGAACCGGGACTAAGAATTAAATATAATTCTTAGTTTTTATAAATACAAAATTTTACATAATAAATTTTTGTGAACTTCCAAAACTAAAAATACTTTACCACATTTATTTCACTATTGGTCACTATTTGTCATCAACTATAATTTCCCAAGTAAATTTTTAGTTGGTGATCATTCTACCGTTTTTCTTATACCATAAACATAGGAGTTAGAAGATGAATATCTATTTGAAAGTTGGAATATTAAGAGTGACAGGTTTGTGTAATTTTTAATTAGTTCACTTCGGATAGAGTATTTCATTGTTTACTTTTTGATTGCTAATTATATATTAATTTTTCAAGAATTAGCAACTAATACTTTTAAAGCAATTTCAGTCGTAACTTGAAATAGCTTTTAATAAATTTAATATTAAAATAATTTTTACTAATTAGTTTATATAATTGTGTCTTTAGTATTTCTTCAGATGCTTAAGATGAAAGAATGGGTATCAACAATAACGTGCAAAATGTAGTTCCGTATTGGCCTGAACCAGATTCATCGTATCTCTTTGTATATCATTTTTAATTGGGATAATGAGAAATTCGACTTTATTAACAGTGTCGAACACAATGACATACCACAAAATGATATCTTTTATTACAAAACAAACAAAGCTGGCTTTTGTCATATATGAAAGTCACAACCAATAATATTACTTAGATATAATTTGATTATGTTTAGCAATGCTAGGTACAAATATTATTGCGATATTGCATTAGTTACATAATGCGTGCAATGCAAAGAATGTTATTAAGGTATGTCAAACCATAATGCAATTAATGGGTGTTATTTTAAATGACTCAGTTTATTTGCTTAGAGCATGGTATCTAACGAGAAACGAACCTTGGATTATTTGATTTTGAGCAAAATTCTGTGTGGCCAGTAAAAGTTTTGTACAAATAACGATTATTAAAATAAAAGATACCATCAGGTTATGCATGCTCTGTTGTACATCAATCGGATGTATCTGATAAAAATATGCACTTAATCATGATTTGGATTATGCGAAATATAGACATAGATAACAATATTATGCATACCTAATATATTTCATAAATCCCAAAATTCAGAAATTATCTTATCCTGTGACAAATTAAATAATGGGAGATGGCTAAATTACTATAGTCAACAGATTTGTGAAATATCAAGGGTGAAAGCAATAATAATTTGACAACTGTTATCAATACGAGCATGAAAAAATATAATAGAGAAACAGCCTTTATTTTAACACTAAGAATAGGAATTTAAAAAAGATTTTACCAAAAAATCTCTTAATATAAGGGCAGGACTTATGCAAAAAATGTAATAGTGTAGGTCACATGTAAACATTAGTGCTGCCAATCTTGTTTTGCTTCTTCTTGGTACAAGACAAACCAAGATTTGAAAAAGTAAAAGTGGAACAAATTTGCAGTTGCTGACTCTTGTCTCGTAAGAAATCTTGCAAGAATAAGAATAGGTAACATTTGTATGGACATTATCAAAGAAAAATTAAATATTGTACTTCTATTGTAGGTACTCTATTTAACATTATTTTTAAATTTAAAAATTATTGAGTCTGGGTTCAGTTCTGCTGAACTGAACTAATTATAATTTTACTGCCACTTGACTGAAAGTGCTCCAATTCTGTTTCGCCTATTTCGTCCATTAATAAGAAACTTATTATATAGGGTGTCCGGAAATGATGAGCAAAACATTTAGGGGATAATTCTAGACCGAAAATAGATGCTACCTCTTTCTATAAAATTTTTTTCAAAACTGAATATTAAAGAAGTTTACAGGGTGTTAAAGTTAAAATTTTATTTTCGATATTTGTAAATTAAGAAATCCAAATATTTGTTATATACAGTATGCGCCAAAAGTATGGAATAAATTCAATAAAAACGAAACAATTATTTTTTGGGAAAAATCCTCGAACAGGTCGATTTTTAATTTAAAAAATACATATTTTAGCGTAAAATGCGATTTTCAAATGTCATTTGTTTTCGAGTAATGACGTCATCGATTTTTTTTTAAATGGCAACACCATATTTTTTCCTTGATTCTGAAAGATCGTTTAATTCTCTATCAGACAGTACTAAAATTTTGCCCTCTTACATAGGAAAGTTTTCGAGTAAATGACGATTGAATGTTAGAAAACGTAAATCAATTAAAATAAAGCAAAAACGTTATCAAGTTTAGTTTTTCGAATTCCATAGTTTTTTATGGATCACGTAGGTGAAAATCTTTGCAAAGTGTCATTGTCACACCGACTTTCTAATAAGTATTGTAAGCGACATAGAAATTATTATTCAATTTAAAGTATTATGGCACATTTAACTGTTACTCAAAGAATTGAAATTTTAATCTTATCGGATGCGGAATATGACTAGAACTCAGCAGGAAGTTTGCGATTTATTTAATGAAAATCCAGATCGCCCTATCAGCCAATCAACAGTCAGTAAGGTAGAGTCTAAATTTAGAGAAACTGGCAATGTTGTAAATATTCCAAAACCTGGACGTCCAAGCATTAATGAAAATCAGAAACAGAACATTTTGATAAGTATGGTGGATAATCCTCATAATTCTTCACGATTGGTTGCATTAAACAATGACACTAGTCAGAGCACAGTGCTACGTATCTTGAGGAAGGAAAAATATCATCCCTACAAAATTCAACTTGTGCAGGAACTCAATGAAGATGATCCTGATCGCCGCTTACACTTTTGCGAAATTCTAATGGATTTATGTCAAGGAAATAGAAATTTACACCGGCAAATACTTTTTCAGATGAGGCCACATTTTGTCT